>JALNIE010000336.1:0-46417 GCA_026122505.1 Aldabrachelys gigantea
CCAAGCAAAGAGATCTTGTACTAGAACCTGAATGTCAACATAGGCAAATTCTGTGCAGAGTGAATTCCAAAGCTAAACTCCTTCTCCAGAGAATGTCCATCACACACACACACACACACCCCTCATTTATCTCGGTGTTGTCCTGCATGAAAGAGATAGAGCTGGGTGATTCAAATAGTAGCTGGGTTGCCAGCCATGGCCCCTGTGCTGTAACTGACTCTATGTGATCAGCCTGCTGCATCCAGGCAGAAGTCAATGGGACTCCACAGAGAGACCCACCCCTAGATAAGTGGGGCAGAATCTAGTCCTTTGAAAATTGAAAGAATAAAGAGATTAGAAAGGATTAAAATTATGAATTGACTCACCTGCCTATTAAACATGATCATAAATATGGTGAGATCCTTCTGACCTGTGGTTTTCTCTTTCTGTTTTCTATATCTACCTATCTACTTATTGATTTGGCTATCTCATCTGTCTATCTGTGTCTGGAATACAGCATCTCAAGACATCCAGCAGTTCTATGGATGTGACCCTTGGGCCTTTAACTCGGAGGGGTGAAAGCACTGAAGGTGTGCAGGGTTATCTGTGGGAGTGGAGCAAACAGCCTTTCCTGAGTTGACTCCAAGACTAAAAGCTAATTTCCTGAGAACTATTTAAATGCTGTTATGTTCCCACTGGGAAAGTTCCCTGAAGCTCAATCTGTGTAACAAGCTCTCAGTAACACTGGGTTGGTTCAGTACTTAAGCAATGCTCTGTAGTGACTAAAAATAAGAGTAATTAGGCCTGGATTATCAAAGGATTTAGGTACCCAATCTCAGCAACAGTTAATAAAAAAGACAGGTATTTAGGCTCCTATTTTCAAAACAGCCTAAGGAGCTACACGTCCTAATAGCAAATCATTTCGTCTCCTCTACACTCCTTTGAAGCTTCAGCCATAATATATAATTATCCCAAGACAACAACATAGACAGATAGCCTTAAACTTCCCTAATAAATGGACACAGGCTAAGGAATGCAGAAAAGGAGTAAATAGACTGCATATGATGGCAGTAAACAGCCATTGAAACAGAGGAGATAAATTGTAATTTTTTTCAGATGAATCATTTATTCACCAAAAAGGAAGTTTGGGTCAATTCAAAATTATTCATGATTTTAACAGAAATTTTGCTGAATTGTTTCAACCTGAAAAAATAAATATTGGGCTAAATTCACAAAATAGAAGGACGAAGAGGAGTCCCTTTGCTGCTGCTTTTCTTGTAACTTCAGTCCATTGGTTAGGTCACTCTCCTTGCGTGTGGAGGACCATGGTTCTCTTCCCATGGCAACCTTTTTGGGGGGCAGAGATCTCCAATCTCTGAGGAAAGTGCCTTAATTTCTGGGCTATAAGGTATTCTGGAGTATCGAAGCTGTTCCACATTGTATAAATAATTTAATAAAATACTCAGTGGATCACAGAGTTGAACCTACCAAAGGAGTCCTCTAACACTGAGCTACAGTGTAATTTTCCTCAAGCTTTCTAGCCTAATGACAGCTTCGATAGGAAAGCTTGGGAAAACTCCACTCCAGTGTACCTATATACTGGTGCTTAGAGCCTTCAGCTCAGAGGTAGAAGCTTCAGTCCCTGCTCTACAGGTGGTAGAATGAGGAAGTGAATCCACATCTTCCAGAACACCAGTAATTAACACTGGGCAATGGCTGGAAGGAGCACCACCTCCTCTTTTAGACATTTTGGTCAATCAAGACCCATTGAATTGTGCTCTACATAATTGAGGTGCTTCTGGCAATGCTACTTGTGGGTTCCATTTCATGAGGGAAAATGCTGTAGTTCGTTGTATTGGGGAAACATTCATGGTTCTCTCAGGCAACTTGATTTTGTTTTTCCTTCTTTTGTTGTTTGCCTTAAGGTCCTCCTGAGAAGAGTGTGATAGTGATTTGTGTGTATAAAGCAATTGAGGCTGGGATTTTTCCAAAGATCCAATGGGATTTAGGCACACAACTTGCATTGAAATGCAATTTTCACTCAGTCAGTGGGAGTTTTACAGGGAGTAAGGCCTAAGTAAAAGGTGAGATCAAACCTAAGGATTTCAGTATTAAAAAGTACATTGGATAGGAATCTTGCTCATGAAGACTCATCAGTCAAGGAAGATACCAACATCTATCGCCCAGCACAGTTGATCTCAAACAGTGATTTATTGTCCTCCAAAGCTCTATGGGCCAGATTTTTAAAAGGTAGTTAGGTGACTGAAGACACAGATAATTTCCTAGAAGTGCGTAGTTCCCACTGATTTCAAAGGGAGTTAAATGCCTGAATGCTTTTGAAAATCCCAGTAGGCATCAATCTTTATAAATTTGGCCCTATAGTACTCTTCCTTCTGGTCTGGAAAGAGGAATATTTGGAAAACCAAGAACTAGGGAGACTGAAGTATTGGAAGAAGTCTCTCTCTCTCTTCCAAAGTGGAGATGAAAAAGGGTTGGAAAACAACTGGCCTGTAAGTTAGAAGGCTCAGAGAGAGGAAGGCATGATTCTATTTGAGAAAACTTTACAGGGGGCAATGCAAAGAAATTAAGGAGAATATTTAAAGTCTGAGTCTAAGGGATACCAGTTGGATATGATCTTAAATTTTAAATGGAGCTTAACGGAGTACTCAAATCCCATTGACTGTCAACTAACTCCCTTAGGCTTCTTGAAAAATCCCCGCCAGTGTATATGTAGGTACACTGGTATATATCAACAGGGTGAGAGGGAAGGTAGGTCGGCCTACCAGCAGGGTATAAAATGGGGTAAGTTTAAGTAGGCTGCTTCCTACTTTAATGTTCACCTTTATGGAATCCCTTCAGTGTGCCAGACCCCAACAGGGTCCCACTTTTCTTTAAGTCCTTGTGGCCTTTCACACCATGAGCTCTGCACAGTGAGTCCAGTTGAGAAATACTCCTGGTAACTCAGACTGTTACACTCTTCAGGGCCCCATGCACCTGACCAAACATTCACAGTGACACCAGGAAACCTTTTCAACTGGAACACAGCACCGGGGAATCCTTGTGTTGGCACAGAGAAGCTCAGCTAGCAGTCCATCCTGGCTAAGCCAGCGCTCCACCCAGCCAAGATACCATGGAATCCATTCCTCTCTCTCTCTCTCTGTCAGTGCTAGGTGAGGGCTGCTGAGCCACCCTTAACCCAGCCACCTGACACCTCTTGGCCCATCCTCCTCCTCCTGCAGACTCATGCTGATTTCACATGTCCCGCCTGTCCAGAGTTGTTCATGGGCAGGTGTAAATTGTTCAGTCCTTGGGGTTCCCATTGTCTTTCTGGATCCTCCATTGAAATAGGTCAGTTCCAGATGTTCCTTAATGACCTCCCCCCACAAGACAGTGACTACAGTTAAACCCCAAGAGCCTTTTAACCCTTTTAAATCCACTTGGTAGCAATGCCTAAGCAAGTAATTCACTGTCATGTACGTCATTTGTCAAAATATTACAGAAAACCTCCACTTCATCACATATAAATTCTGACTATACCTCACAGAACACACCCAGATCACTCTACACAACCTGTCCAGTCCCCAGTGATATTTGAAAGACTATCAATGTCAGGATCTCAACAAGGGCAGTCAGGGCCAAGGGTCAGAGCAGGGGCAAACCTGAGGCTAGGAGTACCCAAGGAGTTTGTGGTCAGTTCCAGGCCCAGGTCAGTACCGAGTGTTAAAATCCAAGTCAGGTTTCAGGGTCCAAGTCAGGAGATAAAGTCGAAGGTCAAGGCAGAAGTTCAAGCGCATAGAACAGGAACAGTCATAACAGCTACAGAGATCCACGTTGTTGTTTGGATGCTTCCTGGAGTGCCCCTTGGGTTTACATAGGGCAGGGAGCCAACGAGAGCTCATGGGGCTGCTGTGTGTCAAACCCTGGAGATGGAACTTCCTATGATCTGTGTAGACAGAAGGTCATGGGAAGTGGAGTGCAAGCTGGTTATAGCTGCTTTTGGGAGGCACCCTGGAGCTATTAACTGCCTGGTAGCTCTGCAGATCTGGGTTCTGGACCTCTGGGTGTTTACATTCAAATAAAAAGAACTAGTAGACTTGTTCTAGTTTAAGGTTTTAAAGTCAGTTGGAGAATTAATAGGATTTAGGCACCTAGCTCCCTTCCAAACCTTTAAAATTCCAAACTTGAGCTCTCTAACAACCAGGGTAAATCTTCATTGCCAGAGCCGGATCTACGTCTTTTGCTGCACGAAGCAAAAAAAAATTTTGGCTGCCCCCCACCCCAGCCCTGGACTCCACCCCACACTCCCCTGCTGCCCCAGCCCTAGGCTCCCCCCCTCCACACCTTCAATCCCCTGCCGCCTCAGCCCTGGGCTCTCCCACGCAACCTGCACCCTCCTGCTATCCCAAACCTTGGTCACTGGTAACTAGCTCCCAGGATGGGTTATTCAGCAGGAATTTTGGATGTGCACAGAACATTGACAGGACTGGTTCCCATATGGTTACAGGACTGCAGTAAAGGGGAACAATTTTCAGCTTATGTGATTGGAGGATATCTGGATGCATATTATAAGACGGCCCTACATAAATGAGGAAAAGTTGAGATGCTTTTATTATTCTTTTGTTCCACTCTTTGTTTCTATGGGGAATTTTCCAATGCAATGTCACTGTCTTCCTTTTAAACAAATATATATATATCTATATACATATTTAAAAAGGCAATAGCTGTTGAAAATAGCAATTCCACTCCTAAAAACCACTGGGAAGCATTTCTTACTTCTTCATTTCTTATCCTACTTTTTCTACAGCAAATTACAGTGGATCAATATATTCGATTTGGGAGAAATGAAGTAACAGTTGCCCAAATTGAGCTTGAGCACTCCTGAATTTTCAGGGTGTTCAAATCTGGAAGGTAAGTGCTAGATTACCTTTCTGAATATTAGCTAAATCTGGAAAGGAAAAGTCAATTTCTGCTTCCATGGCTCAAAAGTGGAAATCCTCCTATGTGCCTGATACTGGATCTCAAGCTGCCAAAGTCCCCTAGCAGAGCCTCCCCTGCCGTACTTTTCATTTTAAATTCTAGTGCAGGGTTTGGCAACCTTTCAGAAGTGCTGTGCCGAGTCTTCATTTATTCACTCTAATTTAAGGTTTTGCGTGCCAGTAACGCATTATAACATTTTTAGAAAGTCTCTTTCTATAACTCTATAATATATACTAAACTATTGTTGTATGTGAAGTAAATAAGGATTTTAAAATGTTTCAGAAGCTTCATTTCAAACTAAATTAAAATGCAGAGCCCCTCAGACCGGTAGCCAGGACCTGGGCAGTGTGAGTGCCACTGAAAATCAGCTCGCATGCCGCCTTCAGCACCCGTGCCATAGGTTGCCTACCCCTGCTCTAGTGGGACCTACATATCTCCCTTGCTAGGCTTCAGATAGAGAGGTGCACTGTCCATTTAGACCACCCACTTCCTTCTTTGTGGGCTGCAAGCTGATGTCACACCAGTATCCCTAATACAGTCTGGGGAAGTCTTCTGAAGGGGATATCTGGGGCAAAGCCTTCTACTCCTTGGGCACACTTGTTCCCCATTCACAGTGCCATCCATTTCCACTCGCAGCATGGTTCAGCTACCTCACTCCCTCCCCTCCCTTTCCTGTTGATAGCAGCCAAGGGATTGCTGGGAAATATAGTTCTTTCCCTGTTCCAGGGCTGGCTCTATAGGCAGGGAGCTAGGTAACACACTACAGCTCCCAGGGTCCCGTGCTTTCTCAGCTCCCATGCTGGATCCTCCGCTGCTCCATGGCTCCGCTTCTCCAGGGTTGTGAGAGGGGACGAAGTGAGTTAAAAAAAAAAGGATGGCCAAAATGCCGCCCCCTGGAAATGTGCTGCCCCAAGCACCTGCTTGTTTTGCTGGTGCCTAGAGCTGACCCTGTTCATTGCTCATGTAGGCTGAGCTGAGTGTGTTATCCAATATTTTCAGTGAAAATGGCACTAGTTTTCTGAAAACACAAAACCAAACAAAAACCCCACATATATACAAGAAGAGTCCTCACAGCTCCCCATGGAAGTCTGTTCCAGAACTTCACCCCTCTGATGGTTAGAAATCTTTAAATCATGATTGGACATCTCTTTCTAAAAAGATAAACTCTAGCTCAACCACAGTGTATGAGATTGATGTAAGAATGACCGAGTGACTCTCTCTGGTTTCAAGTGTCAGAGGGGTAGCCATGTTAGTCTGGATCTGTAAAAGCAGCAAAGAGTCCTGTGGCACCTTTTAGACTAACAGACATATTGTAGCATGAGCTTTCGTGGGTATTGACGAAGTGTGTATTCACCCATGAAAGCTCATGATACAATATGTCTGTTAGTCTGTAAGGTGCCACAGGACTCTTTGCTGCTCTGTCTGGTTTGTATTGCATAAGAGATAGAGCTGAGATGATTGTAATGGTCCTTTTTCACCTTAAAATCCATGAATTAAACATTGATATTGTCTTAGCTCCTAGAAGCCAACAACAACGGATTCCCATTGTGCTAGATGCTGTTCAAAGAAACATAAAATGGCAATCCCTAGTTCTGATTTGCTAGAGTTTTACATTGCATTGACATTACAAAGGCACAATGCACAAGGGGAAAGACCAGGCATAATCAAGACCAGTACCTGTAAGAATGGTGTTCTCTGCTCTCATTCATCTTAATGAGGTGTAAACTCTGAGACCTCGTCATCTCAATTACATACCAGCAATGTCATTTTTGCAGAAACATCAGTCTCTGTGGGTTTATCTCATCTCCTTGGGGTGTTGAATCTAAAACACAATGATCACAATGTTAATGTCATTGCTGGTCATTTTTGCATATGTGTTTGTATCTGCTGAATGTAATATCAAATATTGGGGTGTAGGAAAGTAAGGGGACTGGTTGTGGCAAATAGGAGACTAAGGCCCTTGTTCTATAAATTGCTTTGTTTATGTGTAGAGCTGCATTCATATGGAACCTAGCTGAGGTCAGTGGTGAGGCATGTGGGCACATGGTTGAGGCTCTGCTGGCAATATTTGGATGAAGTATTCCCCATGTCTAATCACAACCGGCACTGGCCACAAGGGGCAGGACATACAAAATCTGCATCTACCCTCTGCTGCTAAATACATAATTTGCCTCCTGGGTGCCAATCCAGGTGTAAGCACAGCATAGCTCTCTGCCCTGTTCTGAATAGTTTACCAAGGGTTGTAGTGGATTCTTCATCACTGACAATTTTTAAATCAAGCCGGGATTTGGTTTTTTTTCCTAAAGATCTGCATTAGGAATTATATTGGGGATTAGTCTATGGCCTGTGTTACACAGGAGATTGGACTAGGTGATCAGAATGGTCCCTTCTGGCCTTGCAGTCTGAGAATTTAGCCAAGCTCACACAGGAAACATGTACTTGAGAAGGGAACTGAAAGTAGTTTTCCCAACTTCCAAGCTAGTGTCCTAGCTACTGGCACATCCTTCATTTGGTATTAAGTAGTATATGTATAGGGCATCCAAATCCCTTTACCAGATTTGACAAAGCTTGGACTTTGGGCTATTGACTTCAGTGAGACTACTTGTGTGTATAAGGTGAGAAAGGATTTAACAATCAAGATAGGACTGAGCCCCCGGTCATGCACTTAGCATGGATTTTTACTGAAAAGCTTTCTCAATGTCTCTTTGACCTCTGTGTTTCTCAGGCTGTATACGATGTGGTTAATCAGTGGTGTCACCACTGTGTACAGCACAGAAAAGGTCTTGTTTAAGTTTGGCCACTGGTTGGCTATGGGAGCCGCGTAGACCACCATAAGTGTGCCATAGAACACAGTCACCACAATAAGGTGGGAGGAGCAGGTGGAGAAGGCTTTCTGCTTCCCAGAAGTGGAAGGGATCTTCAGAATGGTGGAGATTATTTTGTAATAGGACAGTAGGGTTAGAAGGAAAGGCAAGAAGGACACAAGGGAGGCTATGATGAAAGCCGGTATCCTGACCATGTAGGTATCCCCACAGGAGAGTTTAATGATGGGTGTCAGGTCACAGAAGAAATGGTCGATCTCCTTGGAAGCACAGAAAGGTAACCTAGAAACCATGGGCATGGTGACCACCAGTGAAAGGAACCCAATGATCCACGACCCCACTGCCAACTGAAAGCAAAGATGGAAGCTCATGGTGGACGCGTAATGCAGTGGTTTGCATATAGCCAAGTAACGGTCGTAGGACATGGTAGCAAGCAGGAAGCACTCGGCAACCACCAGAGATCCGAAGATGTAGAACTGCAGAAGACAAGTAGAGAAGGAAATGTCTTCTTGCACCACCAGGAGGATTTTCAGCATCTTGGGGGCGATGCTGGTAGTGTAGCAGACTTCCAGGAGAGACAGGTTGCCCAGGAAAAAGTACATGGGGTTGTGCAGGTTGTGGTTATATGATACTGTCACAATGATAAGGATATTCCCAGTGAGTGTTACTATGTAGATAGCCAGGAACACCAAGAATACAGGGATCTTCAGCTCATGAAGGTCACCGAATCCCAGGAGGATGAACTCTGTGATGGTCGTTTGGTTTTCCCCCTCTACATCAGGCATATCTTCAGAGAGAGAAAAAGAAACTCAGAAGAATATTGTTAGCTCTGAGAACAGGGCTTTATTAAGAATAATTATTAATTACTCTTTATTTTATTACCATATCACATAAAACTATCAGTACTGAACCAAGACCCAATTGTACCAGATGCTGTGCAAACACAGAACAAAAGGGCATTTTCTGCCCCAAGGATTTTACAGTCTAATTATCAGACTAGGGACAACAGATGGAGACATACATACGGGACAGTACAAGGAAACACTGAGATTGTATTCTTTGATTCCAAGGCTGGAAGGGACCATTGCGATCATCTAATCTGACCTACTGTATAACACAGGCCAGAGAAGTTCTCCAAAATATTTCCTAGAGCATATCTGTTAGAAAAAACATCCACTCTGGATTGTAAAATGGTCAGTGATGAAAAATCCAACATGACCCTCGGTAAATGGTTCCAATGATTAATTACTCTCACTGTTAAAAATTGACACCTTATTTCCAGTCTGAATTTGTCTAGCTTCAGCTTCCAGCCACTGGACCATGTTAGGCCTGTCTCTGCTAGACTGGAGAACCCATTATCAAATATTTCTTCCCCATGAAGGTACTTATAGACTGTCATCAAGTCACCTCTTATTCTTTTCTTTGTTAGGCAAATAGATTGAACTCCTTGAGTCTTTTACTGCAACACATGTTCTCAATTCCTTTAATCATTCTAATGGCTCTTCTATGAACCCTCTCCAATTTATCAACCTTCTTTTTGACCTGTGGACACCAGCACTAGACACTGAATTCCAGCAATGGTCACACCAGTACCAAATACGGAGGTAAAATAACCTCTCTGTGCCTACTATTTATGCATACCAGGATTGCATTAACCGTTTTGGCCACAGCGTCGCACTGGAAGCTCATGTTCAATTGATAGGCATTGGTCTCTGCATACCAACAGCCTAACCATTTTGTAGATATCATGACAAGGAAGTGTCTTGAGGAGGGAATAGAAGGTGGATAATGAAGTAGATTTGTGGGACAGCACTGGAGAAAGCATAAAGTTGCCAGTTTTACTTCTATGAATTATTAGTGAACCTGGTCATATCTTTTTTTCTCTGTAACATTTTTGAGAACTTTCACTGAAAAACTGCAGATTTTTAGCTAAGCCGATTTTTTTTTAGTGAAAACCTGAACATTTTCTGCTGAAAACTGCTAAAAATGTAAACATTTTGACCAAAAATTGATAGTGTTTGATTTTCAAATTAAAAATAATGGGTTGGGATTATTTTTTTTCTTGAGGGGGGTGTTGTTTGTTTAGAGGAGCAGACACTTTCCTCTATAATTTTCATTTTGTAAAAAACCCAGTTTTCTGCAGAAAAAAGATGTTTTGATGGAATTTTTTTTGACTGGTCCTAATTATTGGTGTTCCCCCTTCCTCTCTTTATTCTTCATAAATAAGAGTTTCTCCTCCAGTAGAAAATTTAATTTTGCCCTTTAGTTTCAACATGCAAAAACTGTGTAATTAAAATTGAGGCTTTGCAGACCCATATTAGCTGACATTGATTTGTAAAGACACATTTGATATTTTCCATTTTTTCACCCATCATGGTGTCAAGTGTACAGAGTAAGGAAACATGGTTATAGTTCACATTGACCAAACCTGAGAAACATTTTTATATTAAATGAACTCCTCTGGTCCACACAGACTCTTTTCTTTTTTAAGGGAAAAAGGTGGTGGTAGACATGATAAATGTAAATCAGCATTGATAATATCTGTATATGATTGCACACAATAGCGAGTAATTCTCAGACATTGTCAAAATTGGATGAACAAAAATTTTCCCGTCTTAAATTTAAATGAAATTGAAAGGAAAAACGACAACCGCAAAATTTATTTTTTTTATTTTCATGAAAAATAGTGTTAGATTTACATTTCAACTTAAAATGTCATTTAAGTCAAAATGTCAATATCAAAATACATTTTTCATTTCATTTTGACATTTCATTTTTTTCATTTTGACTTATCATTTCAAAATAAAATGTTTTTTATGTGAAAAGAAACATTTCATGTTGATCAAAAATGTCATTTTTTCAATTTAAAATACAGAAATTTTTGTTTGACAATTTTTCATATATTTCAATAAATTGCCCCAATTTGGGAGGAAAACAAATGTTAAAGTATCAAAATTTCCTACCAGATGCAAATTCCATTTTTGAGGAGCTCTACTGATTCTGCAAACCCTATGACATAGAGGTCAGGTTTGAAAAAATAATTTTTTTTGGCAAATGTTGGTAAATGTCGATGTCACAGATTGAGGAAAAATATTTCCATCTATAGTAATTGAAATGTATAGGTAGTGTGATACAGCATGGCCAGAGGGCAGCATAAGAGTGTTAGCAGGGGGCCTTATTCCCTGCCAAGGGAGGAAGGTTTGCTTTAGATTAACTAGAACAGCTGTGGCCAATTAGAGCACCTGACTTCAGTTAGAGCACCTGACTTCAGTTAGAGCACCTGACTCCAGTCATGTGATAAAAACCCCTGCTTCAGTCAGACAGGGTGTGGTAGTTGAAGGAGAAAGGTTGGATTGGAGCAGAGTGCAGGTTGCAGAAGAGAAGAGTTTGACCAGAGAGAAATAGAAGGTTTGGAGGAGTGCTGCGGTGGATTGTGAAGCCCAAAAGAAACCCTAGGTAAGGGGCAACAGGCTTGTGTAGAAGAGAGGCAAGAAGCCCTTCACAAGCTGAAGGGTATGAGAGGGAAGTAACCCAGGGGAAGGAACCGCTAAGTCAAGTGGTTCACCACAACCCCCAGGGCCCCTGGGTTGGGACCTGGAGTAGAGGGCGGGCCCAAGTCCCTCCCTCTCCACTCCCCTCCTCCAAGGACACTAGTGGAGTGATTAAGAACTGGTTCAGAGGCAAGCAATAGCGCCCTGAACCTACCCCAGAGAAGAGAAAGCGCGAGACCCAGCAGAACAGTACCGGCAATTTGCCACAGTAGGCAAAGTTTAAAAACGACCAGAAATCCTTCAATAACATCAAAAAACTTCAATAGAATTATGCCAATTTGCACCAGCTGAAGAGATGGAATTCATGTGAATGGATGCTCCCGATAGTAAGCAGTAAGCATGTTTGTAATTGTAGAAATCTTAGGGGCTAATTTGCAAGTCCATATCCACTGAAATGTCCCATCACATTCAATGGGAACTTCTGTTAGTTAAGATTGCAGAGTCAAACTCGTGCAAATCTTACATAGTGTCTTCAGTGGAGTTTGGCCAATTTGAAAGTGTTAAGGATCTTGTCTTGCATATGTTTAAGAAAACCAATTCAACATGCAAAAAGTGGCAAACCTTTATGTACAAAAGACAGGGACAACACAACTTAATACAAAAAGGGAAAACTTTGAAATGCTGCCAGATGCAAGGTTTTGAGATATACTCAGTTGATTCATTTCACAATCAAGACAAGAGGTTCATTAGGAGACTAAGTCCTATTTTTAAAAGTAATTTCGGATCTTAGGGGTTGAAATCCTTGCCTAAATGGGACTTAAATCAACCAGCATAGCTATTGTGGAATAAGCTGTCTGCAACAGCTATTTCAGAATGACTCCCCATGTTAACACTGTATTCCAGAATAAAAATTACTTTATTACAGAATAATTATTCTGCTTACAAAGCAGAGTGAGTTTTCAAGACTAAAATCACTTTTATTCTGAATACAGTGTCCATATGGGGGAGTTATTCCATGATAGCTATATTAGTCCAGAATAGTTATGCCAGTCAATTTCCCCTATCTAGACAAAATCTAAATCCCATTGACTTTCAATGAAAAAAAACAAAACTATTTTCTGGAAACAAAACTCTGAAGTTGTCTTTATTTCACTCATTTTCCCCTATTTTCAATATTTGTACTGATTTTTTAAAAGATATTTTTGTTTCAATATAATTTTGCACATTTTTTTCAATTTCCCATGGTAAAATTTCAATTTTGATACAAAACCATTTTTTGGGCAAAGATGGAAAAATGTGTTCAAAATATTTTGACCAGCTATATTATGGACTTTAGAGGGAGTAATTTCAGATTTATAGATCTGTTATGTGATATCAGAATCTGGAACTTTGCTTTCATTACTAAGTACCTTAATAATAAAAACAGTATTTTAATTCACAAATCCAATATTTTCTGTACCTATAAATGGTTAACCCAGTTATATAGAGACACTAAGTATTATGGCAAGTGGTGTGGTATGAAAATAATAGAAAATGAGGTGTTTTACTCCTAACTAAGAATGATCATATTTTACCTTCAAAAGTGCTGTGAACAGAATGCATCATTCAACTATTCTCAGAAATTCAGCAGTCAAAGTTGTCTTATGTGGATCTAACACTACTCACTGTTTTCTCTGTGCATATACAGTTATTTCAACAAATGACCTCATGCTTCTTACAGTGGTTTCGTACTGTGTAGATGCACACAGTAAAGAACATCAGTGTCACCGGTTGCCTTTATCTGCAGGGAGTAGCAGAACTGAGGACTGTGGACAGGCCCTAGTTAGCTGATTTGTTTTATTAACTATTATCCATCAGGGAATTTCTAGCAGCAGCCCAATGTCTGCACAGTGTAAACAACATTGATTGTTACACCACAGTTCTATTTCCAACTGGGAATATTTACCTTTCACGTGATAGACCAAAGCTGTGGTGGATGAAGATGGAGGATGCTCTACATCTACTGGTCCAGACGTTGCACGACAAAGACAAAAAAAAAAACACCCTATCACTCATGGGTGAATACTTATCACAAAACAGTCACTCCATATCTGACCTCATAGTCCTTGTCCTCAAAGGAAACCTGAATGACACCCTCACAGGATGAGTTTGGGAGATTAAATTCATAACTTTCCTAGAAACTAAAAATCATGGACTTAATAAAGATACTGGATCTATGGCTTATTACAACAATCTGTAACCCACTAATCCCCCTTTTTTCCCCCTGGATAAAGATCTGGGGAAGAATGCAGTGGTTAGATTAATAGACTCTAATGCCAGAAAGGACCACTGTGCTAATCTAGTCTGACCCGCTGTATAACAGAGGCAACATAACTTCTCCAAAATAATTCCTAGAACATATCTAAGAGGCTGCTCACACTATATATGTCCTGTGGATGAATATAAAGTTTAAGTCAAGCAAGTGTATTTTATCTGGCCAGCCTGATCCAGCACATCCAAAACACACAGCTTGTGATTTTCAAGGCTGCCACAGGGTGTGATTTCCAGAAGAGGCCTAAGGGAGCTAGGTGGGATTGAATTTCAGTGTGATTGGGGACCTGATTCCCTTACGCTGTTTTGTGAATCCCAGTTTAATGGATCTGGATTCCCACTTCAGTTAAGGGAAACTGGTGATCTTTGAAAATCTCAACCACAGCAATCTACTCAGCAAAATGGCAACTGAGATTTTGAAAGGGGATGAAGGGAGTTACGTGTCCAAATCCCACAGAGAGTCAGTGGGTCAATGGGAGCTATATGTTTAACTCCTTTACACTTTGCTTTCCTGTGAGAAAGGATCAGATCTGGAATTTTGGTCATCGCTAGATATAGCAGGCCAAATTCTCCCACCACTTTCACTGAGGCAAATGATGAGTGGCTGCATTAAAATCATTGGAGATAGATAAGTGCAAAAAACTGGTGTGACTGAATTATCAGGGCAGTTGTTTGTCCTCCTTTTAAGCACAGAAGTTAGGGGCTGAGTCCTGCAAACACTCTAATGGGCCTTACTCATGTAAGTAGATCTGCGGACACCAGTGGTTTCACATATAACATTGGGATCTCTGGGGTAAGAAGTACTTTCATGAGTAACAACTGGCAGGGTCAGCCCACTGAATAGTTCTTAGTCAGGAAATACTGATTGTGCCAGATATTCAGCTGCTGTAGACTGACATAGCCCTGTTGGTTTACACCAGCTCGGCATTTCATCCCATTGACCTCAGTGAAGCTAGGCTAGTTTAAAACGGATGGGGAAAAGGCCCATTGAATCCAATGGAGCTATGAAAATACACACCAGCTGGGGATCTGGTTCCACTGACTTCAGTGGCGGTATGGCCAAGTTGCAGCAGCTGGGAAACTGGCCCGTTGATGTAAGGGTAACTATTCCTGATTTAGACTAGAGAAATCAAGAGGGAGGGAGATCAGGCCCACAGACACTGACATCTATATTTTTTGAAATAATAATGCCTAGCACTGTTCAAGTGGGATTCTCAAATAGGTTAAGCATCAATATCCCCAGATGGGGAAGGTGAGGCATAGAAGTCTATGATGATTATTTCATTCCCATGCTGCTAGGGGAAGAGTTGGCCAACCATGTTAAGCTAGCCAAGAGTGTAGGAATATGGTCATGGGGATCAGACCCATAGATTATTTTTAGGGCCAGATTTTCAAAGATATTTAGGTGCGAGAATCAAGAGTGTAGGAATATGGTCACCCGCAGCCAGGGTAAGCAAGCCTTCACACCTGTTCCTGTTCCTGAGCCTTCTACCAGGGCCCCATCTGTGTTATCAGAGACCCAGACTGAGGTAGTGGAACTGAACCCCCTTAAAATGCCTGCAACATCAGTAGAAGATCCAGTCCCAGACACTCAACCAAAACCAGTCCCAGAACTGGAACTGATAGAGCAACCAGCACCAGAACCATTGCCAGGACTGAATCCAGCACTTGCAACGCCATCTGCAACTCCAATGCCAGAATGCACCACCTAGATTGTACTGGCAGGAGCAGTTAAACCTGAAAAGAGGCTCAGCCGGAGCCTGAAATACAACCTAATGCACCTGCGGAAAGCGGTTCACAGTCAACAGAAACAACCCCATCACCTACATCACTTTCAGAAGGACCAAGCCCAACTCTACAATCCAGTAAGGAACTGATGTCTCCAGTGTCAATGGAACAGTTCCAGGCAAAGAAGAAAGCAGATGAGAGCCTCAAGAGTGCTTGATCTGCAGCACGGAGCAACCCTACCACCTCTCAGCTCTTCTAATAGGTCCTGATTTGTTGTAGAAAAAGGATTTTTATACAAGGAAACTCTTTCCGGTTGGCACAGGAAGACCAGCATCCTCAAAGACAGTTGTTATTTCCAGCTAGGTACTGGGTAAAGCTCTTGAGCTTAGTCCACGATCATCCTAGTAGCCATGCTGGAGTGAACAGAACCAAAGACCATTTGAGGAAGTCATTTCATTGGGGGTGAATGGGCAAGTATGTTTCTACCTATGTCCAGTCTTGTGAGGTGTCCCAAAGAATGGGAAAACTCCAAGACCAGGTCAAAGCCCCTCTCCAGCCACTTCCCATAATTGAGGTTCCATTTCAGAGAGTAGCTGCAGATATTCTGGGTCCTTTCCCTAAGAAGAGATCCAGAGGAAAGCTGTACATACTGACTTTCATGGATTTTTGCCATCCTATGGCTGGAAGCAGTAATAAAATTTAGCACATAAATAATATCAAGTATCAGAGGGGTAGCCATGTTAGTCTATCTCTGTAGAAGCAGCAAAGAATCCTGTGGCACCTTATAGACTAACAGATGTTTTGGAGCATGAGCTTTTGTGGGTAAATACCCACTTTGTTGGATGCATGTAGTGGAAATTTCCAGGGGCAAGTATATATATTCAAGCAAGCTAGAGATAATGAGGTTAGTTCAATTAGGGAGGATGAGGCCCTGTTCTAGCCCTCATTCTCCCTGATTGAACTAACCTCATTATCTCTAGCTTGCTTGCATATATATACCTGCCCCTGGAAGTTTCCACTACATGCATCCGAAGAAGTGGGTATTCACCCACGAAAGCTCGTGCTCCAAAACATCTGTTAGTCTATAAGGTGCCACAAGATTCTTCACAAAAATAATGTTTGCAGGATTGGAGCCTAAATGTGAATTAGTAATATCCACACAGAACCTGATTCAAAGTCCATTGAACTCACTAGAAAGATGCCCATTAATTTCAGTGAGCTGGGGATCAGACCCATAGATTATTTTTTAGGGCCATATTTTCAAAGGTATTTAGGTGCAAGAATCAAAAAGGGGTCTAGGTGCCTAACTTCCACTTTAGATATCTAAATTCCAAGATCAGGTATCACTCAGATTCAGAAAATCCCGCTTGACTGCCACCAAACTCTGTATACACCTAAAATCACTTGTCACCTGTAATTTTGAAGTAAAAGATCCCTAGACACCTATGTTTCTGACTTTGGGCATGTACACAGCTGCTTCCCTCTAGGCGTCCAGACCTCTATGCTAGAATGCGATTCAGGAATCAGGGGAAGATAGGCATTCCTCTGCCTAACTCAGCTGTGGGGCCTGATCCTATAGTAAGGCTCAGAGGCCGTTTATCAGATTGTGCTCCTCACATGAGCTCACACAAAGTAGGGGTGGGAAAAAAAGGAGGATCTCCCTTACATCTTTTAGCTTAGTGGTTAGGGCACTCATCTGGGATGTGAGAGGCTGTGGCTCAAGTTCCCCCTACCCTACCCATTGAGATGTTCTGATTGGGGGTGTGGCCTCAATCTCTTCTGTTGAAGCTGTTCCACTTTGGATAAATAATGAGAGACATTGGAGCAAAGGGACTAGATGCTAGGGCTCCCACATCCAGTGTGAGTGCCCTAACCACCAGGCTACAGTATGACCCGATGCTTGTACCTTTGCTCTCTAGCAGAACAATTCTTGAATTATGTAATCCACAGTGGAACAGCTTCAACTGGAGAGACTGACAGATCCCCACATTAGACTATCCCGTAACCCAGTGGCTTGGGAACTCACCGCAGAGGTGGCTATTCCCTGCTCATATCTCTTCTCCTTTCAAAGGGATGTTCTTGCTCTTTTCCTTCCCTGGGGCTCTTTACAAAAATGGAGTAGGCACCTAATGCCAAGAGAGTTCACAGCTGTGACTCCCAAGCACGGAGAGGTGCCTCCCTTCAGCCCAGACTCAGGCACCTGACTCCCTGTGAGGGATGGGGCTCAGGACATACTCCTCTCCTCGGCATCTCCCATTAGCTAGCTTAGGCAAGCAGCCGCTTATCTCATCTCTCCCCTTCCATTGCACAGGGAGCCTAGGTGCCAAATTCCAGGTTTGCAAATCCAAGTGATTCTCTCTGCTTAAGCCTTAGATGTGGTTATGCAGAGCATTGCAATGCCCAAACCCCTCTGTGAATCTAGTCCCCAGACCAAATAATGCACAGTCCATTAGTGCACTTTAGAAATCACACCCCATTAGAGCAAATTATTTCTCAGTGTAGACCAGTCCTCCAGCACCTAAGAACCAGATTCCCAAAAGCCAGCATGCTGAGCGGGAGCCAGTCCATTAGCCAGTAGGAAATGATGAGCAGAGGGTGTGATCCCTGCACTCAGGATTCTCTGTCCTGAACACTCTGCTGGAGCTAGGCACCAAAGTCTCTCCTACCAGCCATTTTGTGGGGAGTTAGGTGTACACTACTACAATTCACCTCCTCACTTACACCAACTGAGTGAGAGGTGCATCAGGGCCTGTGACTTCAATGGAGTCACAGTGGTGCATTGGAAACTGTGTTAAAATTGAAAAGGGTAGAGGACAATTTCCTGGTGCAAGTGCTGGAGGAACTAACTAGGGGCAGAGCTTTTCTTGATTTGCTGCTCACAAACTAGAAAGAATTAGTAGGGGAAGGAAAAGTGAATGGACTTTGACTCCCTCAGGGAACTGATGGGCAGAATCCCCTGGGAGAATAATATGAGGGGGAAAGGAGTCCAGGAAAGCTGGCTGTATTTTAAGGAATTCTTACTGAGGTTTCAGGAACAAATCATCCTGATGTGTAGAAAGAATAGTAAATATGGCAGGTGACCAGCTTGGCTTAACAGTGAAATCCTTGCTGATCTTAAAAACAACAAGGAAGCTTACAAGAAGTGGAAGTTTGGACAAATGACCAGGGAGGGGTATAAAAGTGTTCCTCAGGCATGCAGGAATGAAATCAGGAAGGGTAAATCACAATAGGAGTTGCAGCTACCAAGGGATGTTAAGAGTAACAAGAAGGGTTTCTACAGGTATGTTAGCAACAAGAAGAAAGTCAAGGAAAGTGTGCACCCCTTACTGAATGAGGGAGGCAACCTAGTGAGAGAGGATATGGAAAAAGCTAAAGTACTTATTGATTTTTTTGCCTCTGTCTTCACGAACAGGGTCAGCTCCCAGACTACTGCACTGGGTAACATAGCATGGGGAGGAGGTCACCAGCTCTCTGTGGAGAAAGAAGTGGTTCAGGCCTATTTAGAAAAGCTGGATGAGCACAAGTCAATGGGGCCAGATACACTGCATCAGAGGGTGCTAAATGAGTTGGTGGATATGATTCCGGAGCCATTGACCGTTATCTTTGAAAACTCATGGCAATCGGGGGAGTTTCCGGATGACTGGAAAAAGGCTTATGTAGTGCCCATCTTTAAAAAAGGGAAGATGGAAGATCTGGGGAATTACAGGTCAGTCAGCCTCACCTCAGTCCCTGGAAAAATCATGGAGCAGGTCCTCAAAGAATCAATTCTGAAGCACTTAGAGGAGAGGAAAGTGATCAGGAACAGTCAGCATGGATTCACCACAGGCAAGCCAGCTTGACTAACCTAATTGCCTTCTATGACAAGATAACTGGCTCTATGGATGAGGCGAGAGCAGTGGCCTTTTTATTCCTTGACTTTAGCAAAGCTTTTGGTGTGGTCTTCTGTGGTAGTCTTGCTAGCAAATTAAAGTATGGATTATATGAAAGGACTATAAGGTGGATAGAAAGCTGGTTAGATCATCAGGCTCAATGGGTAGTGATCCATGGCTCCATGTCTTGTTGGCAGCCCATATCAAGCAGAGTGCCCTAAGGGTCGGCTTTGGGGCCAGTTTTGTTCAATATATTCATTAATGATCTAGAGGATGGCATGGACTGCACCTTCAGCAAGTTTGCACTAAACTTAGAGGAGTGGGAAGATACACTGGAGGGTAGGGATAGGATACAGAGGGACCTAGACAAATTAGAGTATTTGGCCAAAAGAAGTCTGATGAGGTTCAATAAGGACAAGTGCAGAGTCCTGCACTTAGGACAGAAGAATCCCATTCACTGTTACAAACTAGGGACCGAATGGCTAGGCAGCAGTTCTGCAGAAAAGGACCTAGGGGTTATAGTGGATGAGAAGTTGGATATGAGTCAACAGTGTGCCCTTGTTGCCAAGAAGGCTAAGGCATTTTGAGCTGTGTAAGTGGGGCCATTGCCAGCACATTGAGGGAAATGATCATTCCCCTCTAATTGGCATTGGTGAGGCCTCATCTGGAGTACTGTGTCCAGTTTTGGACCCCAGACTACAAGAAGGATATGGAAAAATTGGAAAGAGTGGAGGACAACAAAATGATTAGAGGGCTGGAGCACATGACTTATGAGGAAAGGCTAAGGGAACTGGGATTGTTTAATCTGCAGAAGGGAAGAATGAGGGGGGATTTGAAAATTGCTTTCAACTACCTGAAAGGAGATTCCAAAGAGGATGGATCTATACTGTTTTCAATGGCACCAGATGACAGAACAAGGAATAATGGTCTCAAGTTGCACTGGGGGAGGTTTACGTTGGATATTACAAAAAACTTTTTCACTAGGAGGGTGGTGAAGCACTGGAATGGGTTACCTAGGGAGGTGGTAGAATCTCCTTCCTTAGAGGTTTTTAAGGTCAGGCTTGACAAAGCCTTGGCTGGGATGATTTAGTTGGGGGTTGGTCCTGCTTTTGAGCAGGAGGTTGGACTAGATGACCTCCTGAGGTCCCTTCCAACCATGATATTCTATGATTCCATGATTTTATGATATAATTGTTCCCCAACACAATGGAGGATGTGCACTCGGGTATTTTAGCTAGGTGACTACAAATCCCACCACATGACACTGTGCGGAGCTCAGTGAAGGGGAGCTTAGAGTCTGGGGAAGCTGGGAGGGAGGCTGTCTGGGGCAGAACCTGAACGCTGTTGGAGGGTTAGCTCAGGAAGTCGGTGAGGACCACGGCACAGGACCATGAAGGAGGGCTGTGGGGTCCTCTCCCAAAGAAAGCTGGGCACTGGGGCAAGGCCTGACAGAAGTGAAGCATAGTCCTAGGACAGAAGACTGGGATCACCCTGTCCCAAGGGACCCAGAAGGAGGGCAGCAGATATAGGAAGAGGCCTTGGGGAGGAGAATTGGGTCAGCTTGTGGCTACAGTGGAAGACAGTTCTTTTCCCAGGACAAGGGCCCATAGCAGAGGCTAATGTTGAAGATTGGGCCAGGCACTCCCTTCCAGCCACTCACTGCCAGTGTGCCCTAGATCCCTGAGTGATTTAAGCTTTCAAAGCCTGAACAGAGTCCAGCTAGTGCCCGTATCATGTGAGTGTGGGTTCCCTCATGCTACCACACTTGTAGAGGGTGCAGCAGCCCCTGATATTAAGGGGAGGAAGAGAGGATTAACCAGAACCCAGGAGTGCTGGAAGCTGAGACCAGGAAGAGATGGGCCAGAGGCTGTTGTGGGCCCATCACAGATTTAAGATGGAAGATTAGTGTTTTCCTTTGGACTTTGATTGCATCAGAAGGGATGGGGCAGAAGGTTTAGCTAGAGGGCTGAGTCATCTCTGTAACTTAACTGTGCTAAAAGATGAGAGAATCATTGAAAACTCAGAGGGAAATTGAGGCAGGTTGACTTCAGTGCCACACCATAAGGGGGTGTGCTGCAGGACTGCACTCTGCTAAAGGTCTCCTTGAGAATCCCAGTCTTGATGCCTACTCCATTCTTTAAAACTTCAGAATAAAGGCTACCTCGTATCAGGTAAGAAGGAAACAGGCACGACAATAACAGACCTATAGCCGGGGATCAGATCTCAAGCCATTGTCATGTGTCGGATGTGGCAGTAAGTGCCCAATGGCTTTATAAACAAGCAGAGTGGAGCCCACCCCTAAGCCTTGCCTAGCAGATGACAGCACACTCTGCCCCTATGGCCCTGAAATAAGGCAGGAATGCAAGTGACACTGCTTTGCCCCAGAAAACGTATCACTTACCGGCCTGAAGGCCCTGAACCTTCATACAGCTGTGTGACACGTGATACTTGTACCATAGGTGCTGCTGTCTTGTAAAGGAACCTCCTCAGCAGTGGGAATGGGGCAGTGAGTCCTAGTGGATGAGAAAAGCGGGGCTATACCATTTAACGGGCATTAGGGCCAGCAGTGGGTGGGGGATGGGGAAGTAAGTTAATTTATTTTGTTTTACACCTTCTCAAATTCTGGTGCTATACATTGAAAATATGGGAACTGGGACTGCTTGACATGAATCAGGAGGAATTCCATTGACGCACATACATTTACACTTGACAATCTTGTAAATTAAATTGAATGGAAAATTAAATCCTAAAATTACATATGTGAATTAATGGGAATATCTGGGTGGGGAAATAAATGACCTCACATGTTTCAGTGGAAGGAGAGGTGAAAAAAGGTGTGTGAACCAGGGAATGATTGTTTTATTTGGTGGTGTACGTGCAAGGCCCTTTGTTTTCATTTTTTTAAAAAATATATTGTTAAACATTTTCTAGAACTTTATCCGTGTTTATTATAAAAATTTAAAAAAGCAGCTGAAAATTCAATGCAAATAAATTAACCTCACAGTTTCTGGGTAAATATTGAGGTTAATATTGGAAGCGGGAGAACTGAGAAAAACAACAAATAGAAAGTAAAAGTAGTTTAATGCTGTGATTTATTTCATGAACAGTACATACACCTATGCCCATGTATGTTTTTGTGTGTGTGAATCTTCTACTACATTGCCGTAATTTAACAGAAACTAATGTATTTTTAACATAAACATCTACCTGGTGTAATGTACTAGAGTTTCTTGACATAATCAGTATTTTCACATACTTGAGAGGTGCAAAATTCAGGTGAAAATTGGTAAAAAAGAATAGTTTTTGGAAAATCTGGGAAATTTTCAGTAAAAATCAGTAAAAACTGAAAAAGAAGGCCCTCTGCATGTGTTAGAGTGATACTGTGTGTGGGGATCTTTATATGTGCACCTTTTTATGTAGATTGTGTGTGTATGTGTGTGTGTATGTGCATGCTTATGCGTATTCTGTATGTGTGTGTATCTCTGTGTCTCTCCGTGTGCCTGCATGTGTATCAGTGTGTGCGTGTTGGGAATTGAATGCTTGGTTAGTATTCATGTGTGACTGCTCTGTGCATGTGAATTGTGATTTGCTGTGTAACAAGAGGCTGAAGCCAGATTCTCAGCTGGTGTCAGTGAATGTAGCTACACTGAGGACACCCAAGTTAGCTGGTGAAAATGAGTGTGAAGATCTAGCCTGAAATTCCAATGCCTCCCTGATTTCTCCCCTGTACCTCTAATGTCCAGGAACAATTGTGCTCCACAGTGCAGTAACTGCAATTGGCTGATGCTAAATGCACCTCTGCCTGATATATCCAGAGGGTCATCTGCATCACTGGTAGCAGCTGTGCATTGCCACTGTCTTAGAGCTCTGTCCAGGCCTCTCTGTGAATCACTTGGTGGTCTCAGTCTAATTCATAGCAGCAATGGGCCTAAATGAAGGTTCCTGAACTTCAGAAAGTGAGACAAAAGAAGCTTAGATCCAAATACCCCCAATAAAGGTGGGGAGTTTCAGAATCCAGAACTGAATTTCACAGCCCTGGTCATTCGCTTGTCATTAGTTGGACAAGTAGTCACATGAAAACCACTATCCTGTGGACCAGTGGTTCTCAAACTAGGGCTGCCGCTTGTTCAGGAAAAGCTCCTGGCAGGCTGGACTGGTTTGTTTACCTGCTGTGTCCACAGGTTTGGCCGATTGCAGCTCCCAGTGGCCAAGCAGTTCCAGGCCAATGGGGCCTGCGGAAAGCAGCGTGGGCCAATGGACATACTGGCCACTGCTTCCAGCAGCCTCTATTGGCCTGGAGCGGTGAACGGCGGCCAGTGGGAGCTGCAATAGGCCGAACCTGCAGACGCAGCAGGTAAACAAACTGGCCCAGTCCACCAGGGGCTTTCTCTGAATAAGTGGCAGCTCTAATTTGAGAACCACTGCTGTGGACCACACCAACTGGTCTCCTTAATGGCAGGCTCACAAGCCATGTTAACGACAATAGGCATGGAGTGTGAGCAAAATTTTGCGTTCTGACCTATAGAAATGATCAACTCAGTGCACTTATGCAGCACACTGCATAATTGGGAAGGGTAGGGGTAAGGCCAGCGGGAGAGAACATGTGCACATGTATCCCCATTGATCTGTCTAATCATCTCTTTATCTAACTATCCATCCATCCATTCATCTGTATAATCATCTGTCCATCCATCTAATTGTCTTTTTTGCTGCCTATCTGTCCATCAAGATGTCTGCATTTTTTCCTCCTTCTGCTCTTTGTCCATCCAGTTATCTGCCCATTGGTCTGGCCAATTGTCTGTCTTCACTTCTGTGATCTGTCTTGCATGCTGTTCATTTGTCTAATCATCTCTCCAGCCACTTGGCTAGTAGTGTTTACATTCCTCTTATCTAATCTACCACTAATTGACCCATCCCCATGGAAAGTGGACTTCAGTGGGCAGGGGCTGCTGAATGGAGACATGTCACAGTCAAAGGCATTACATTAAATTGAAAGATGTAGCGTTTTTTTTGGTAACTAAGGAACATTCCTTCTCACTCTGTGCAGCTAATTTCACAGTCAAAGCAGGTGGGAATTGGAAGTGACGAGCCTCGCAGTGTGACTAACTAAGGGCAGCAGTGACAAGGGGATAGACTTTAACAAGTGCTCTGTTGGTCCCTGGTGACTGATCAGAGAAGTATCAATAAAGTCTGTCCAGGGTGCATAAGGTGCTTGACCTTAACGATGCAGCTGTTTTTATAGGTCTGCTCACAGATCTGTGACAGATGCCCCATTTGCAGGACCCCTGATCAATTTTACTTGGAACAAGTTAATTTCACTGATGCTTTGCTCAGATAAAAATAATTAAAAAAAAATAAAAGCTACTTCATTGTGTGCTTGTTAAAACCACCCCGATTAGCAACACATCTACTAAAAAGAAATCTCTCCAATTAGGCTTGCAGCACCTGTGATTCTATAGCGATGTACAGGGGGACACACAGGTCATTAAAACTTCACTTGCTTTAATCAAGCACTGTGATCAATGTTAAACCCAGCTGAGAGCTGGGTACTGGCTGGAGATTTAACAAACCTCTCAAGGAATTATGAGCTAGTGGCAGAAAACTCATTATTTTAATGGGTCCCATCGAGGGCCATTAGAATGGAAAAGCTGCCGGGAAGTGCAGGTCTCAGTGGGAGATTAAAAGAGAAATTCAGAAGCATTGATTAAAGTTAGACAAAGGAAGAGGCGAGTCTGTTCCTATGTCAAGTAGCCCCCGCTGGTTAAAGTGAAAGGGGTCTAGCTGTTCATTCCAAGTCCCTGTGAACTGTGATCCCTTCCTTTGTAAATTCCATCAAGCCCTCAGGTAGTGAGGGAATGTAAGGGGGAGGGATGACTGCAATTGTACTGACATGTAAACAAACCTCAGATTCCCACTAGGTTAGCAAAGACAGCCTGACAGATGTGGTGAGCAAAAGGCAATTCCAGTTTTCTAGGTTTCAGTGACAGAGCTCAGGCAATGTACCTGGGTTGTGACAGGCATTGCTGTCCTTCCCATGAACTCCAGCTCCTCTGATGCCCTGAATCCTAACCCACAGCCTCCTCCATTGTTCCATCTCTGGGTTGTCACACACACACAGGACTGATGATGCATCTCAATCCCATCCTGAAGCCTCTTGTTATCCCAGCCCTGGGTTCCCCCCTGACACAACTCTACTCATGCACTTCAATCCTGATCTGCAGCACCCTGAGCTCCCCCCATCCATGCACAGTTCTGTCATAGCCCCTCAGACCTGATCTGCAGCCCCTGCTATCCCAGCTTTGGTCTCTCATCCTTGCCCCCACATCTCTGCAGAAGCCCATTAATCCTGACCCACAATCCCTCTGCTATCCCAGGATTGGCTCCTTTCACAGCTTTGGTGACATGCCTCAGTCCTAACTTGCATTACTCCTGCTATTCCTGTCCCAAAACTGCTCCCCAGCTCGGCCAATACATCACAATAACAGCTACAACCCTTCTGTCATTGCTGTCCTACGCCAAACACACCTCTGACAATCCTCCTCAGTCCTGGCCCTCTGCTGGTCAAGTTCACACCCACCCACACACCCCTCTTTGAATGCCGCAATCCTTACCTTTGCTAGCCCAGGCCTGCCGTCTTCAGAGCGCTGGTATTTCTACTAATTCCAACCTGCCAGGCCAGTCCTGGGACAGAGCTGAGCTGTCTCAGTGCATCACAAAACAGTTTGCACTTTCCATCCCCTATGCACACACACACAAAACCTATTTCCCCCAACATATCGATGACAGACAGACACACATGCACTCTGAAACACTCATTCCATGCAGCAGGAACACACACACACACAGGGAGAGAGATAACAGGGCTGGTTACAGCCATCAGGGCATAACACTGATACCCAGCGATTCCTGCACAGAGACGAAGGCTGATCTTGGGTTAAAGGCACTTGATTGGCCCTCAGAACCCTTAGCTCAGTTCCTGATTTTGACCCTGACACTGAATGTGGACTGAGACAGTGACCGAGGTTGAAGTTTACAAAACAAAAATAATGAGACTTGTATCTCCAAACCCCACAAGCAGGCTAGGAAAACCTGTTTTAAATACCATGGACCAGACTTTCAGCTGGTAGAAAATGAACATAGCTCCACTGGAGTCAATGGGGCCAGATCCTCGCTGGTGTCAATGGGCTGTAGCTCGACTGAAGTCAAACTCCTTGTGGGATTTACATAAATCAATCAGCCCGTGCCTCAGTTTCCCCACTGGAAAATAAGGGATAATCGCACTTCTCGCCCTCATAAGGGTGTTATGACATTAAAGTCTGTTCATGACTGTGAGATGTGCAGACACAACGAGGATAAGGCCTATGTAAATACCTAGAACATATAGCTGGGTGGATTTGCAGCATCTGAGGATCCAGACTTCTGTGCCTCAGTTCCCCTCCCTTTAACATGAGGATAATTCCATCTCCTTATCCCACATGAATGATGGGAGGTTACATTTGTCATTGGTTGTGGAGATCTCCTAGTCTACCATGCTTGGAGGCATTTAGCTTCCTACATAGATATTATAGTCCGAAACAATGAGCCCCAACCCTACTGAGATCAAAGACCAAGCTCCCATTGGCCTCAGTGTTACCAGGACTGGGGCCTATTTTGATATGTGCTGATGAATTAGCAATACTGAAGCAAATCTCTGTGGGTGCGTGAGGCACTGCAATCCCATCCACATTTCAAGAGCCCCCAACATGGCTAACGAGCTGTTTTGGTTTAGCAATATTAGACTCCTACTTTAGGGCCAGAAGGGCCCATCATGATCATCTAGTCTGACCTCCTGCACATTACAGGCCACAGAACCTCCCCCTTCCCCTCCTGTAATAGACCCATAACCTCTGGCTGAGTTACTGAAGTCCTCAATTCTTGATTTAAAGACTCCAAGTTAAAGAGAATCCATCGTCTACTGTAGTTCAAATCAGCAAGTGACTCGTGCCCCATGCTGCAGAGGAAGGCGAAAGTGAGTGAGACCCACCCAGCTATAATAATTCTTTGGAGCAATGTTCATCTAGTGTCCCATCTCCGGCCATTGGCGCTATTCACTAATAGCGGTCACAGATGGGCCATATGCCATTCTGACCGATAGACAGGAAGCATTTGGAAATGGATTGTGACAGAAGAGTAAAAAGGAGAGACTGAGAGTGTGGCTCATATCAAAGAGATTCTGTTTGCTTTGTATGATTGCTAGAGAGCAGCACAGGGTCAGAAATGAGAAGGAAGCAGCATCGTAGGAAATGGATGGAAGGACACAATAATTGATAGGTTTTAAGGCCAGAAGGGACCACTGTGATAGTCTAGATACCCACCTGTTTAAAACAGGCCGTAGGACTTCTGTGAATTAATTCCTGCTTCAAATCCAATAGTTGTGACTGAACTAGAGCAGATCTTACAAAAATAAATTCAGAAAGAGGCAGATCGTCTGTGAAATGACAATGATGAATATGAATAAAATACATTGAACATCAC
The DNA here is from genome assembly GCA_026122505.1 of Aldabrachelys gigantea. NCBI lineage: Eukaryota > Metazoa > Chordata > Testudines > Testudinidae > Aldabrachelys > Aldabrachelys gigantea. The sequence goes on from JALNIE010000336.1 coordinate 27,691, forward strand.
ATTACTATTGTTAAAACAATGAGGAGTCCTTCTGGCACCTCAGAGACTAACAAATTTATTTGAGCATAAGCTTTTGTGGGCTAGAACCCACTTCATCAGATGCATGGAGTGGAAAATACAGGAGCAAGGCCAAACTGGGCAGTTTCTATGCAAAAGAATAAATGGACATAAATCTGACATCAGGAATCATAACATTCAAAAACCAGCAGAAGAACACTTCAAACTCCCTGGTCACTCAATAACAGACTTAAAAGTGGCAATTCTTCAACAAAAAAACCTTCAAAAATAGACTCCAACTGATTTGAAATTGCAGAACTGAAATTAATTTGCAAACCAGACACCATGAGATTAGGCCTGAATAAAGACTGGAAGTGGTTGAGTCATTACAAAACCTAAACCTGATTTCCCCAATACTAATTTCCCTCTACTGTTAACTCACACTTTCTTGTCAACTGTTTGAAATGTGCCACTCTCATTACCACTACATAAGTTATTTGTCCTCCCTTGGTTTACTGCTGTTAATTGAATTGTGTTGTTAGACTGACCTCATACTTGGTAAGGCATCTCCCATCTTTTCATGTATTTATACCTGCTCCTGTATTCTCCACTCCATGCATCTGATGAAGTGGGTTCTAGCCCATGAAAGCTTATGCCCAAATACATTTGTTAAGTCTCTAAGGTGCCACAAGGACTTCTCATTGTTTTTGCTGATACAGACTAACCCGGCTACCACTCTGAACCTGATTATTATTGTTGTTATGACCACTCTCTGCTCTTGATAGACATTTAGTGAGTGATTTTCAATATTATAGTACCCAGAGGCCATAACTAAGATCTGGGCACAGTGAAACAGAGTTAGAGACAGTCCCTGCACTAAAAGGCTTACAGACTAAATAGAGAAAGCAGACAAAGGGAAGGGAAGGGAAACTGAGGAACTGTCATAAGGTATATATCCCAAATCTGAACCTTAGCATCCAAAATTTGGGTACCTACATGAAACCTCTAAGCTTAATTACCAGCTTAGATCTGATAGCCTGCCACCACCCAAAAATATAGTGTTTTGGGGCACTCTGATCTCCCCAACCTTCCCTGGGGACCCCAAGAACCCAAATCCCTTGGATTCTTAAAATAAGGAGAAATAAACCATTCCCCCACCTTTCTCCCTCCCAGACTTTCCCTGAGAGAGACAGTAATCCTGGCACAGAGAGAAATTAGCCTCTCTCTCCCCCTTCCCTCCTTGCTCCCCACACTAGTCCTGGTGAGTTTACCCCAAACAAGGGAAACAAGGAAAAAATCAATCAGGTTCTCTAAAAGAAATCTTTTAATAAAAGAAAGGAAAATGTAAAGAATTATCTCTGTAAATTCAAGATGTAAATATTACAGGGTCCATGCTTACAGATACAGAAAGAAATTTTCATCCCATTACCAATACAAGTCAAAATATTCCCAGCAACTACACATATAAAAGTTAACCAGCCAGATCCACACTTGCAAATAGAATAAAACAAACAAAAAGCCTAAAATTGCCTGTTCCTACTTACTGTTTGAACAGAAACTTAGAGAGCCTGTAATAATGTCTGATCTCTCTCAGACCCCCCCAAGAGAAGAACAAAGAACACACACGAAAGCTTCCCTCCACCCAAATTTAAAAGTATCTTGTCTCGTGATTGGTCCTCTGGTCAAGTGTCAGGTCACTGCATGTTAACCCTTTACAGGTGAAAGAGACATTAACCCTTAACAATCTGTTTATGATAGGCACAGAGGAGGGAAGTGACTTGCTCAAGGTCACACAACCCGTCAGTGGCAGAGCCAGGAATAAAATCCAGAGTTCAAGTTTTAGTAGAGAAAAGTTTAGAATATAATTCATTTGAATGTTATGGTATTGGAATGAAAATTAATATTCGTGTTTATATTATCCTTATCATCTTGCATTACTATAGCACCCAGATGCGCCAGTCAAGACTAAGGCCCCGTTGTGCTGGGTGCTGTACAAACACATAGTGAACAACAGTCCATGCCCAAAAGAGGTTTATGATTAGGCTCAAAAGGATTAGATTTTTATTGGTAATGTCAATAAATGTCAGTTTCACTGGACACACACAGACAAAATATTTCCATCTATAATAATCAACATTAGCAGATAGGCAAAATAAGAAAAATGCTCTTTGAAAACTTATTAGAGTTTAATTTAAGGCTATTTATTTTGTATAGTTTGACATGATTTCTTTACAATTTGTGTTTTAATGGTTATAAAGTTTTAACTTTTTGAATCACAACATCTACTGTTGCTAAATAATTATTGTCTGACATCCCCCCAATGTCTGACCTCCCCATACAGTTTCCCTCAACTGTGACAATGTAAAACCAATAAAAACTGAAAAAAGCTTTAAAATAAGCATCAATATTATCAGCCGAAGTTATTAAAAAATCAAATTGTGCTAAGCCTACTTATGGTGGAAATAGACAAGACAGACAAAGGTGGGAAGGAAACAAAGGCCCAGAGAAGTTAATTTAATGAAGACATTTAAATACATGAGGAGTGATGGGAAATTTTATACTTTCATAGTTTTATAGTGTTTAAGGCCAGAAGAGACATCTAAATCATTTAGTCCAGTGTTTCTCAAATTGGGGGTCCCAACCGAAAAGGAGGTCGCAAACCTATTGTAGGGAGGTCAGAAGAGTGGTGGCTGCTGGCTGGGCGCCCAGCTCTGAAGGCAGCACCGCTGCCAGCAACAGCGCAGAAGTAAGGGTGGCATCGGATGGTGAGGTCATCACTTTTTGGAGGGGGATCATCACAGCCTGAAATATTTAAAAAAAGTCATCTACTTGGGTCGTTGGAGATGAGAGTTTTAAATGACTTTATTCTTTCATGCAAATTGATGATGATCTTCATCAACACTATCTTTGAGCTAGCACTTTTCATCAGGCGACATGCAGGTGTCTGAAGAAACAGGGTAAATATCACCACCCCCCAATTTACAAATGGGGACTGTGAGGTTCAGAAAGGGAAAAGTGATCCATCAGGCCAGTGAAAAAGCCTAGATTGGAATCCACACACCTGGTCCCAGGCTCCAATAGCTCATTACTAAAATTTCTTTGAACAAGGAGAAGAGTTCAGCTGATTAAAAACACTCAAAGTCACCTGGACTGTATGTGAGGATTGGTGCAGATGTGAAGTTATCATCCTGACCTGTAGCTTTTGGACTCATAAGTAGTAGCATACTCTGTCTCACAAGTCCATTGTGAAAGGACACTGAATGAGCATAACCCTGAATAAGCAAATCACTGAAGGGACATCATCAACGGTAGACCTAATGTTTGCAGAGCCCTGATATGCCTACCCTATCTAAGAGATTAAGAAACTCCCTTTATCTCATTGAAAGATGTGCAATTTATACCAAATAATGTCTGAGATAATCCCTGGGTTCCTCTGGGCATAGGTCCCTGAAAGTTTCTCATGGGTCACACTTATTTTCACTCAATAATTAATTAAAACATTTAACCTCATACACTTTTCAGCCCTAAGTAAAGCTCTAGGAAAGACATTATTTTATTTTATTTATACATAGCTATCAGTGCTCAGATCCTCAAAGGGAGAAAATCAGTGTAGCCCCATTGACTTTGTTCTGTCCATGGCAATCTGCTCCCAACTTAATCTTCCCCATCTCTTAGTTTCACCATATACACTTTATTGTGGTGTTTGCTGGTGTCTCTGTGTTCTGGGGATGTGAGAACTTCCTTGACACTGCTGGTTTTCTATATAGTGTTATATCTACTCTTCCCCACAGTCATTAAGAGGATGGATGCCACACATTTGAAGGCTGTTGTATTCTCTGCTCATGACACTCATAGATTTGTACTGTCTCCTATCTATATTGTATATCAGGTCAGCTGAGAATGGGGACACCAGTGGATCAGGTCACAACAGCATTTCTCAATATGGGACCATGCAAAGCAGTATTGTTATGTGTGTCAGCCTGTCATGGGGCATGGCTTCTCTCCTGCAGAAACGGAACAGAGTCAACTGGTTGCTCCTTCACCAGACCCTGTTATTTTATGTTCCCTCCAACATTTTCACAACCTCTCCCCCCCCAATGCAACTATCTATTTACAGCACCTACAGCACTTTTTGGCTCTCTCCCCAGGACCTGAGGGGAACTGAGATCTCCCTCCCTTGAGGCCTCCATGCGACTGAGCTCAGCTAACCCTGGTCCCTGCTCTCTCTTCCTGTTTTGAACTTCCTTCCTGCCTTTTTATCAGCGTTGGACTGATGGGCTAATTGGCTCCTTATCCCATCCAGCCGGCCAGTGTGATTGTCTAATTACCCTCCTCAGCTTTCTCAAGGGGAACTAATTAACATCCAACTGATCAGAGTCAAGGCTTACCTGTTCGCTCGCTTCACTCTGGTCACTCAACCCCCATCTTGCTGCCAAAAGAGATGGAACCTGAGACTTCCACAAGGAACACCTGAGTGGGTACAGCCTGAGCTAAAGAGTCACTAGATACTAACCTAAATAGATAACACTTTCTTCATCCTTTACAGACTGGACGCAGAGGAGGGGCAGGGAATATAGACTGATGAGGGGCTTATATACCTCCTCTGAGAAAAGGAAGATCAACCGAGCCCCTGAAGACCACAACACTTCAAATCCCCACTTGGATGATAAATGCCATTTGTGTGACACACCAGGGATTGAACTAGGGGCCTCCAGAGCTAAAAAGCAAAAGCTGCTACTGCTTGAGCGCCATGAGCTGCAGCAGACCCACCCCTCATGTAGATCAGGAGACACCTTGGCTGGGGTTATAGTCCTAGCAGCTTCTCAGCCCAAGTTTCAGTAGGCATTGGGTGGCAGCTGGGATGTGGGAGCTGTCTGGTGACTCCCAGACCTGGGACATCATATGGGCTTTCTTAAATTCTTTAGGAAAAATTCACAGATTCCATTTTGGGGACTTTTCAGAAGAACCTAAGGAAGTTAGGCATCTAACTCCTATTGAAGTTTAATGGAAATTTGATACCTAACTCCCTAAGACCCCTTTGAAAAACCTCACCAAGGACAACTAACCTGGAAGATGACCATGGATGGGATTAGGGGAAGGGATTGCAGGCAATGAAGGGTGATTCAATCCTACTAAAAAATAAAGTACTCCCATTAGAGGAAATGGACAGCATCCCTCCCACTAGTTACAGTAAAACCTCATTGCAATTCTCATCTAGAAAATACATATCATCATCAGACTTCGTATGAAATGGTTGGCTGAGTGAATTTTGTTTTGTTTTGGCCTAACTAGTTCAAGGCAGTATTGTTTGTCCTCGCAGGAGTATCATAAGAATGTTCCTTCAGGGATTATATCCCAAAAGCCAGTGGATGGAATAAATACACCTCTCTTTCCTTCTACAGATTTAGTCCTTTCAAGCTAGGGTAGTGAACCACTCTTCTTGAAAATGAAGGCTATGACTGAATAATTTAAGCCCCCAATTGTTGTCACACTGATGTCCATTGGGCATTCTGCTGGAGACTGCAGTGGAGCAAGGTCTGATCATTAGTTTCTTCTTCTGAATTTTCCATGCAGGCATACAGAACACTGTGTGTGTGTGCGGGGGTGTGTGAACATGAGTGTATATACATTCATACCCATGCTCAAGTGCATATATCTCTGTGTATGTGTGTGTGTATTTAACTAGTCAAATCTCTCTGACAATCTATCTTTTAGAATATCAGTTCATCTCTTGATCTATGAATCTATCTTTCTCTCTCCGTCTAATCCAATATTCTCCCCTCATCTAATCATATGTCTGGCCCTTTGCTTAAGGGCATAAGAATGGTCATACTGGGTCAGACCAATGTTCCATCTCGCCCAGTAACCTCTCTTCCGACAGTGGCCAATGCCAATTCAGAGGCAATGAACAGAACAGGGCAATTACTGAGTGATCCATCCCCTGTTGTCCAGTCTTAGCTTCTGGCAGTCAGAGGCTTAGGGACACTCAGATCATGGGGTTGTATCCCTGACCATCTTGACTAATAGCCATGGATGGACCTTGAACTTGTCTAATTCTATTTTGAACCCAGTTATACTTTTGACTTCACAACAACTTTCCCAAGTCTTCCTATTTGGTCAAAATCTTCCCATTTGCTTTAAATTGTTCTATATAATGCACTTTATAGACTCATAGACTCATAGGTCAGAAGGGACCAATATGATCATCTAGTCTGACCTGCACAAAGCAGGCCACAGAACCCTACCCATCCACTTTTATAACAACCCCTAACACATGACTGAGTTATTGAAGTCCTCAAAATTGTGGTTTGAAGACCTCAAGCTGCAGAGAATCCACCAGCAAGTGACCCATGCCCCACGCTGCAGGGGAAGGTGGAAAACCTCGAGGGCCCCTGCCAATCCGCCCTGGAAGAAAATTCCTTCCCTACCCCAAATATGGCGATCAACTAAACCCTGAGCATGTGGGCAAGACTCACCAGCCAGCACCCAGAAAAGAATTCTCTGCAGTAACTCAGATCCCATCCCATCCAACATCCCCTCACAGACCATTGAGCAGACTTATCTGCTGATAATCCAAGATAAATTGCCCAAATTAAACTATCCCATCATATCATCCCCTCCATATACTTATCAAGCTTAGTCTTAAAGCCAGATAAGTCTTTTGCCCCCACTACTTCCCTCGGAAGGCTGTTCCAGAACTTCACTCCCCTAATGGTTAGAAACCTTCGTCTAATTTCAAGTCTAAACTTCCTAATATCCAGTTTGTACCCATTTGTCCTTGTGTCTACATTAGTACTAAGCTTAAATAATTCCTCTCCCTCCCTAACGTTAATCCCCCTGATATATTTATATAGAGCAAGCATATCCCCCCGCAGCCTTCTTTTGGCCAGGCTAAACAAGCCAAGCTCTTTGAGTCTCCTTTCATAAGGCAGGTTTTCCATTCCTCGGATCATCCTAGTAGCCCGTCTCTGAACCTGTTCCAGTTTGAATTCATCCTTCTTAAACATGGGACACCAGAACTGCACACAATATTCCAGGTGGGGTCTCACCAGCGCCTTATATAACGGTACTAACACCTCCTTATCCTTGCTGGAAATACCTCGCCTGATGCACCCTAAAACCGCATTTGCTTTTTTAACAGCCATATCGCATTGGCGGCTCATAGACATCCTGCTATCAACCAATACCCCAAGGTCCTTCTCCTCCTCCGTTGCTTCCAACTGATGCGTCCTCAATGTATATCTAAATTTCTTATTATTATTCCCTAAGTGCATGACCTTGCACTTTTCACTATTATATTTCATCCTATTACTATTACTCCAGTTTACAAGGTGGCGCAGATCTTCCTGTATAGTATCCCGGTCCTTCTCCGTGTTAGCAATACCCCCCAGCTTTATGTTGTCTGCAAACTTTATTAGCACATTCCTGCTCTTTTTGCCAAGGTCAATAATAAAAAGGTTAAATAAGATTGGTCCCAAAACCGATCCTTGAGGGACTCCACTAGTAACCTCCTTCCAGCCTGACAGTTCACCCTTCAGTACGGCCCGCTGGAGTCTCCCCTTTAACCAGTTCCTTATCCACCTTACAACTTTCATATTCATCCCCATCTTTTCCAATTTAACTAACAGTTCCCCATGTGGAACTGTGTCAAATGCCTTACTGAAATCGAGGTAAATTAGATCTACCGCATTTCCTTTCTCTAAGTAATCTGTCACCTTCTTAAAGAAGGAGATCAGGTTGGTTTGGCACGATCTACCTTTAGTAAATCCATGTTGCAATTCGTCCCAATTACCATTGACCTCAATGTCCTTAACTACTTTCTCCTTTAAAATTTTTTCCAAGACCTTACATACTACAGACGTCAAGTTAACAGGCCTATAGTTACCCAGATCACGTTTTTCCCCTTTCTTAAAAATAGAAACTACGTTAGCAATTCTCCAGTCGTACGGTACAACCCCCGAGTTTACCGATTGATTAAAAATTCTCGCTAACGGGCTCGCAATTTCATGCGCCAGTTCGTTTAATATCCTTGGATGGAGATTGTCCGGGCCCTCCGATTTTGTCCCATTAAGCTGTTCAAGTTTGGCCTCTACCTCAGATGCGGTAATATCCACCTCCATATCCTCATTCCCGTTTATCATCCCTCCATCATCCCTAAACTCCTCACTAGTCTTATTAAAGACTGAGGCAAAGTACTTATTTAGATATTGGGCCATGCCTAGGTTATCCTTAACCTCCATTCCATCCTCAGTGTATAGCGGCCCCACTTCTTCTTTCTTTGTTTTCTTCTTATTTATGTGGCTGTAGAACCTTTTACTATTGGTTTTAATTCCCTTTGCAAGGTCCAGTTCTACATGGCTTTTAGCCTTCCTCACTTTATCCCTACATGTTCTGACCTCACTAACGTAGCTTCCCTTGCTAATCCCGCCTTTCTTCCACTCCCTGTAAAATTTCTGCTTTTTCCTAATCCCCTCTGTGAGATGCTTGCTCATCCAGCTTGGCCTACAACTCCTGCCCATGGTTTTTTTCCCCTTTCTTGGGATGCAGGCTTCCGACAGTTTCTGCAGCTGCCACTTAAAGTAATTCCAGGCCTCCTCCGCATTTAAATCCACAAGTTCCTCCGTCCAATCCACTTCCCTAACTAATTTCCTTAACTCTTTAAAATTAGCTCTTGAGAAGTCAAAAACCCTAATCCCAGATCTACCTTTGTTTATCCTTCCATCTAGTTTGAACTGAATCAGCTCATGATCACTCGAACCAAGGTTGTCCCCTACCACCATTTCTTCTATGAGGCCCTCACTGCTCACCAAAACCAAATCTAAAATGGCATCCTCTCTTGTCGGTACTTCAACTACTTGGTGAAGAAATCCATCTGCTATCACATCCAGAAAAATCTGACCCCTATTATTCTTGCAAGCACTTGTCCTCCAGTCTATATCTGAGAAGTTGAAGTCTCCCATGATCACATATTTCCCCTTAGTGTTTACTTCGTTAAAGACATTAAAGAGGTCTCTATCCATATTCAAATCAGATCCCGGCGGTCTGTAGCACACTCCAAGCACTATCTCAGGGGAGGCTCTAGTAGCTTTTTTACCCAGTGTGATTTTTGCCCAGACAGACTCTGTCTTATCCATTCCATCACTTCTTATTTCATTACAGTTAACCTCATCACTGATGTACAATGCTACTCCACCACCTTTGCCTTTCTTCCTGTCTTTTCTAAACAGCACATAGCCTTCAATACCTGTACTCCAGTCATGAGTACTATTCCACCAGGTTTCTGTTATCCCTATAATATCTGGTTTCACTTCCTGCACCAGGAGCTCCAGTTCCTCCATCTTGTTACCTAGGCTCCTCGCATTAGTGTACAGACATTTTAGTTTTTGGCGTTTGGTGTCACTAACATTCTTTACCCTGTTGTGCACAGACCTTCTACCACCAGCATCACCTGTTAGTCTAGTTTCTACTCCGCTTTTCCTCCTTGGGTCAATTCTTCGGTCCACAAGCGTATCCCCTCTCACTTTGTTTACTTCCCTCTCCAGGTTAAATTCTGTCGTGGAGATCTCCTGGACATCTCCCAACCATCTCCCCCAACTTCCTAGTTTAAAGCTCTCTTAATGAGGTTGGCGAGCCTCCATCCTAGAAGTCTATTTCCCTCCTTACTTAGGTGAAGTCCATCCCTAGAGAACAGTCTTCTGTCCGTAAATGCTTCCCAATGACCGTACATCCCAAAGCCCTTCTTATAGCACCACTGCCTGATCCATCTGTTAATCGTCATAATCTTGTCACTCCTTCATCGCCCTGCTCTAGGAACCGGCAGAATCCCACTGAAGATCACCTGAGCCTCGATTTCCTTGAGCGTCTTCCCCAGTCTGGCATAGTCCTCCTTGATACAGTCCAGCGAGTAATTAGCCATATCATTTGTTCCCACATGAAGGACAATCAACGGATTCTTTCCCGCTCCCGCTAGGATCCTTTTCAGCCTCAGGTCCACATCCTGTATCTTAGCACCCGGCAGGCAGCACACCCTTCTGTTGTCCCGATCAGCTCTAGTTACAGGCCTGTCTCTTCTTCTCAGTAAGGAGTCTCCAATCACATAGACTTGCCTTTTCCTGGTGACAGTGTGATTCTCCGGTCTATCTCCTGCACCCGCTGGCCGCAAGTCCTCTCGATTCATATTTGCCCTTGCAATCCTCCTGGGGCTCATACTTGGTGTTGCCTCCATTGACTCCTCCCCTCCTTCTGCAGGACTAGCTGCTCATCTCTTTTTCCTTGCCCTCTCTCCTTCAGCGAGCACTTGCTGTGCTCCATCTTCATTTTCCAACCCAGCAAACCTGTTGCTGAGTTCTATTTCTCCGTCACTGGCCCGTCTTTTCCTCTGCCTGGTTATCCTAGTCACATGCTTCTAACCTCCACTTTCCTCACCCAGCAGCCCCTCCTCAGAATTCTTTGGCCCTGCTTCCATCTGCACGTCTGAGCTTATCCCCTGTGCCTCATCATGTCTGTGCTCCATCATCTGCTCAAACCCCCTTCTAAACTCAGCCAGAGTTTCCACCTTCATCTCCAGTCCTCTTATCTTTTCTTCCAGCAGCTCTAGCAGGCGGCACTTCATGAAGACAAAACACCTTTCAGGTGCTCCCTCCAGGACCATGTACATGCCACAGCTTCCACATCCGGTCATCCTCAGTGTGTCTTTCACTTCTGCCTCTGTCTCACTCATGGCCTTCCAACCCTGTGCCTGGCAGTCCACGCCACACACTGCACCACAGGCCCCCAACGAGCACTGCGCTGCTGGCAGACCCCTGCCCCCTCCCTTATCTGGCTTGTTGGTTTCTCCGCCTTGGTCTCCCCTGCAACCTCCCCCTGGAAACTCCCACTGAAACTCCCCTGTTAGCAGCTCTGGTTGCTGGCTCCTGAGCCGCTGCAGCTGTCTGTGCCGCTGCCTGAGTGCCTGGCTACTTATATAGGACCCCTAATCAGGTAAGCCCTGCCCCCAACTCAGGGCTCAGCCTCTCTCCCAGCACACGGCCCCTAGCAGCCTTCACACACACTCACTCACACACAAACTCCACAATATAATCCACAAACTACAAAAACCTGCTCCTCCAACAGAACTCCCACTGAAACTCCCCTGTTAGCAGCTCTGTTTGCTGGCTCCTGTGCTGCTGCAGCTGTCTGCACAGTGGAACATCACTGTTTGCTTAGATTGTTTCATCTCCTTTTCTCTATTTGATTTCCAGTGTGTGTGTCTGTGTGTCCTGTTTCCTGCTGTTAGAAGGGATGAGCCCTGCTCTGTGTGTGTGAGAGAGACCCTGTTGCCCACCAATGGAGAGAAAGAGCCCTGGTGTGTGTGTGTGTGTATGTGTGTGTGTGTTTCCCTGCTGCCCCTTGTAGCAGGGGATGGACCCTTCCTTTTGTGTGTCTATGTGTGTTGAATATCCACGGGAATGGTCCTATGGTCATGACATATTTTTAAGTGTCAGAAGACCTCAGTTCCATTTCTGGGGATGCTGACTCACTGTGACCTTGCCCAAGTCCCTTTATCTTCTGACCCCCACTTTCATTCTTAGTAGCTCACTACAGTTAGATGCATTGCTTTGTGACCCAGACATTGAAGATGCTAAGGATAATTATCAATATTTTTTTTATTTCAATTTTGCCTTTTCACTGTAATGTCCATTAAGATGAAATTCCTTCTCAATAAATAACCTTGAAGTAAATGTCTGCAGAAAGAGTCTTTTCTTAAATTGTCAGATCATTCTTATTGCAAGCTCCTTATAGCAAGGGTCTGAGACAAAGGTCCTTCATTGGTGTAAATCAGCATGGTTCTACTGATATCAATGGAGCCATGAGGGTTTACACCTGCTGAGGAACTGACCCTAGGTCTTCTTTTGTATAATGAGAGAAAGCAAGGCTTTAGGATGCTCTTGTGATAATGGCAGCAATGATTTAAATTCTTCTTTAATATTTAGGGAAGAATAATATATTTGGCACATCAAGGGCCAAAATCCTCCATTGATTTCAGTATTCTTATCTCTGAGATGCAGTTGACCCATAATGCTTTTAATACTTCCAAGGGCTTTAAACACAGTCCTTACTTATGTGAGTTATGACCTCAGTGGGAATACTTGCATAAGTTAAACTCTTGTCATGATGAAGGCATGGATGAGATCAGAATTTTGCCTGCATTTTGGAAAATTTATTTAGTAAACATGGTTGTAGAAAAAATATTCCCAAAGGCAAAAAGACTGGTCCCATTTTGAATTCTCCTGTAGATGGGTGGGGGAGGGTAAATGCTCTAAGGCATAAGAGTTAGATCCCCAGCTAGTGTAAATCAGTGTAACATCATTGCTGTCAATGGGCTAGATCCTCAGCCAGTGTACATTAGCATAGCTTTATTGAGTTCAAGTTATTATTTCCTGATAATGAGGCTCAGTTGCATATTTATATATGTAATGGCAGCAGCTTTTCGTTTGAAGGATTCCAACGGATGGGAAACTAGTACTAACTGTATAGTTAACATTCACATATTTGGGGTTCTTCAGGTTCAACTCCAGGGTCTGTTTGTTACCCCTAAAGGGGACCCATTCTGACACAGACTCTGGCCAGAACCAGACCATCCTTGGTGGGGTTTTTGTACCTTGCTGAGCTGCATATTCTTCTATTTGTGGTGTTTCTAACTACCTACACCTCATCAGTCTGGTGGGAAATTTGTTCATTATCCTCCTGATAAAACTCAACCCACCTCTTCACACCCCCATGTATTTCCTTCTTGTGAGTCTGTCCTTCTTGGAAATAGAACAGGGGTAGGCAACCTATGGCATGTGTGATGAAGGCGGCACGCAAGCTGATTTTCAGTGGCATTCACACTGCCCGGGCCCTGGCCACCAGTCCGGGGGGCTCTGCATTTTAATTTAATTTTAAATGAAGTTTCTTAAACATTTAAAAAACCTTATTTATTGTAAATACAATAGTTTAGTTATATATTATAGACTTATAGAAAGAGACCTTCTAAAAACGTTAAAATGTTTTACCGGCACGCAAAACCTGATATTAGAGTGAATAAATGAAGACTTGGCACACCACTTCTAAAAGGTTCCCAACCCCTAAAATAGAATATCAGGCTTGGAAGGAACCTCAGGAGATCATCTAATTCAACCCTCTGCTCAAAGCAGAATGAGTCCTCAACTAAATCCCCAAACGGCCCCCTCAAAGATTGAACTCAAAACCCTGGGTTTAGCAGGCTTATGTTCAAGCCACTGAGCTAGCCCTCAGATTCTGAATCACTTCCTGGTGGAGCATAAGAGTATTTCCATGGCAGGCTGCACATCCCAGATTTATGTTTTCACCATCCTGGGCCTCACTGAATGCTGTCTCCTAGCAGCCATGGAGTATGATCATTATGTGGCCATATGCCACCCCTTGCACTACACAGCCATCATGAGTGGTCAGATGTGCAGGCAACTAGAAGACACCTCATGGGTCATCAGCATCTTGGTGGAAGTAGTTCAGACCAGGAGGATCTTCAACAAGTCCTTCTGAGGCTCCAACCGCATCCACCATTTCTTCTGTGACATCCCATCAATGGTGAAGATGGTGTGCACAGACATGTCCAAGATCAAGATTGTTTTCTTGGCCATGCTAGTGCTCTTCATCATGAGACCTTTCCTGTTGATAATCCTGTCCTACATCGATAAAGATTTCTCCACCTTCTCCTCCCACCTCATGATGGTGACTTTGCTCTATGGAATGGCCCTAATTTCCTACGTGAGGCTCAAGTCCAGCTACAGCCCAGAGAGAGATCAGATGATTTCCCTCATGGACAAGGTCATGATGCCAGTATTTAACCCAATAATATACACACTGAGGAACAAAGACTTGAAGCAAGCCTATATTAAAACAATAGAGAAGAGCATCTTTTCACACAACTGGAGAAATTAGAGAAAAAAAGGAGAGTTAGTCAAAATGAGAAGAATAAGAGAAATCCACCAGCATTTTCCTGAATTTCTCCCTCTTGCCCTCTTTTCTTCATTGACATTTTGCTATGGGGAAGGGGAATGACCTGTTCTATACCTGGTGGGAAAATGGGTAGAGAAAATTGTGTTTTTTAAAAAATCCACTATTTTAATCTAAATTTTAAGGATTTTTTTATCCAACTTCTGAAATTCAAAACTTTTTGACCAGATTGCAAGTTGATTGAAAAACAAAAGAGAATATTTCATAAATTTGTTGTCTCCAAATTCTATCTTCAAAATTTGAAATGTTAGAGGAAAAAATACACATGTGGTTGAAAAGGAGAACTATTTCCTAACATTTCTTCCTTGTGTGTGTAAACCTAACAATTTTCATCAAAATTTCAATAATGTAAAAATTCCCACCAGTTCTACAGTAAAGTGCAATTGGTTGGCTCTTTTCCTGCTCTATCACTCCAGTGCAAACATATTTGGCTGTCTCTTGAATGCATTTCCCCAGACTCCCTGACCCAATTTCAAATAACAATTCTCAGCACTTGTGAATGACTTTCTATTGAATACTCTGATAGAGCTTTACAAGCCTAAATTGCTCGTGCCACACAACAGCTCTGTGAGGAAGATCTTAACTTCTATTATGTTCTGCACAGGTGCAGGTGTCTATGCTAGGAGCACTGATTATAGCTTCAGGATGTATATCATATATTCCTTGATTTTTAAGGCCATAGGAGACCACTATGATAATCTAGTCTAACCTCCTGCTGAGCACAGGCCAGCAAATTCAGTCCAGTAATTCCTGCACTAAGTATGCACCAAATATACTACATATTAGATATGTAAAATAATAACTGTGTTAAATACTCTTCTAAAACTACTTGGGGGTCCAAGTATAACAATATTGACTAAATAACTGTGTACACTGTACATATTTGAATAATTATTATCTCTGTGTATTCTGATCTAGTTATACTCTTTTGAGGGCTTGTCTACCTATGTTACCACCTACATGTAATAAATATACATTTAAAACCTACATACCTCAGTGAGCATTCATGTGTATCCCTAAAATGAATTCATAAGCAGCTTAAAACATACATCCACGTGAATGAACTGAGGTGAATTGATATTAAGTATGTTTTTTTTTTTATTACTTGTGGCAGAGCTCTGACCTTGCCCCCATGGGTCCTGCACTTCTAGGCAGTTTATGCTAGCCTCAGTGGCTCACTTTGACCCTCCATGTAGCCCTTCTCTCTCTAGGGCCAGCGTTACAGTCTACTGAGCCCTTTTCATCATAGGCCAGCAAGGAAGTTAGTGAGAGAACTCCCACAATCTCTGTTGTCCTTGGGGGCTTATTTCAGAACAGTTCAGCCTCCTCTCCTGAGAGGGGCCTGACTTCCCCTTCCAGGAGATGTTCTTGTAGTGGTGGGTTGGGGAGAACCCAGGTCCACCCTCTAGTCCAGGTTCCAGTCAGGGACCCTAACGGTAGCAGCTGTTGGCAGCCAACCTTTCACTGCCAGAGTTGCTACATTTCCCTGGGCCACTTCCCCACAGCTCTCCTGCTTCTCCCTTCTTCACTCTTACCTTAGGGCTCCCTTAACGATGTCTTGAGGGTGTCTTCATTAACCAGCCCTTCAGCCACACTTCCTCTCCTCTGCCTGACTGGAGTGAGTCCTTTTTATAGTATCAGTGGGGTCTTAATTAGAGTCAGGTGGTCACATTAGCTTAGCAGCCTCACTTGACTCTTTGCAGGTTAATTAGAGTCAAGTGTTCTCATTAGCTTGGAGCAGCCCCTGCTCTCGTCAGTCAGGGAACAGAAAACTGTTAATCCAGTGGCCAGTATATCTGCCTTCTGCTATTCTGCTGTACCCAGCTGGCCTGGGTCTATCACATACTATACATTGAAACAAGATAGGTTGAGGCAGAATTATTAGTCTATTTGAAATTCTAAAAGAAAAATAAATATTTATAATAAAAAGCTATAATAATAAGAAAATTAATATAAAATACCTGGGTGGCTTCAATTCCCATTGAAGTAGATATATAGATAGATAGATGGTGAGTATAGTGATGGACAGATTGATAGAGTGAGAATTTCAAAGGTACCTATGAGAGTTAGGCACCCAAGAAATGTGAAAGTCCACAAAGGGGTCTTAGGCTCATCATTTCAATGCTTAATGTTTAGGCACCCTGCTGCTTAATGGATACCACAACCCCGAGTGAGGTGCTCAGGCTTCCTATACAATGCAAGGGGAGAGTTAAGTACCTAAAAAGAGGATCCTCTAAAGTCAGCCAGATGAGTTGGGAGCTGTGACCCAGGGAGTCCTTGGATTCACAGCCATGAGCCTCTCCTGGAATTCGTCCCTTCTCACAAAAGAACGGAGGAAATGCATTCCTGAGCTTTGCATGAATAAATTGTAACTAGTAAAGATTTCTGAACTTGGCTCAAGAATAGAAATAAATTGTGAGCCACAGGGCCAAATGTTGAGGTGCTTACTCAGTCTCTACTCATAGAAACTGATGCAGGAGAAGGAGTAGGACCTGTGTTTGAGGAAGCACTTTGCAACCAATGAGGATTAGGCCTTCATCTGGTATATGTTAACGTGACTCACATAGACCAGTTGAGGATCTGACCCTGAGTAAAGACCTAAGGTTTGGCTTAATATTATCATTTCAGCTGCACTATTATGTATGCATTTTTGGCACTTGCAGGATGGTAATGGTGTTTCTAACTTTCCTGACTTTATCGCACCAGTAGGGAATTCCCTTCTGGCAGATCAGTCCTTTACAGGCTACATGCAGCGGGACACCAGAGCAACAAATTGCTAATAACCTAGGGAACTATTTTCAACGCTCAGATGATTCAGCTAAGTCTCATTTTTTTAAAAGTGTCTCAAGCACTTAGGAACCTTTGTATGCTATTTTCAAAACCATCTAAGCAAGTTAGGAACCTAACACCCTTTGAAACCAATGAAACATAGGTGTCTAAGATGCTTGGAAACTTCTGAAAATCCCACTGGGAAATATGTGCATCTTTAGGTGCCTGGACACCTTTGGAAATCTGGCCCCAAGTCTTTATACCAGGATAGCTGAATACAGTATGGAAAGGGTACATTTATAACACTAAAACTGAGCCTTCTAGAGGGTGATCCAGTTAAACTATAATTATTTTGATTAAAAATATATATACTCCTAACTGAAATACTTATACCAATGCAGGGACTGTGTATCAACCAGGCTTTTTAAAATCAGGTTCCACACACCATGGCTGACAATGGTTGAATACCTAACACCTAAGAAACACAAAGGTGTGACTGAGGAAAAGCCTAATATTTTTTTTCCCATAGCAATTTGTGGATGTGAATTGTGGGAAGTTAATGCTGCTGACCAGAAGAAAATTGAAGCTTTTGAAATGCAATGCTGGTGAAGACTCTTGCTTATCTCCTGGATGGAAAAATATGGAAAAAAAGAAAAAGAAATAAAAACAAATGCCTATGTTAGAAATTTTATTGGAGAGAAGCAGACCCTGGTGTCGGAAATCACAACTGCAAACTTATGAACTTTGGTTCATTAGGTGTCGAGATGGAAATAACTTTG
The DNA here is from genome assembly GCA_026122505.1 of Aldabrachelys gigantea. Classification (NCBI taxonomy): domain Eukaryota; kingdom Metazoa; phylum Chordata; order Testudines; family Testudinidae; genus Aldabrachelys; species Aldabrachelys gigantea. The sequence continues at coordinate 45,252 of JALNIE010000336.1, forward strand.
GGAAAGTTATTATGGAAGGAATGGTGGAGGGTCATTGTAATAAGGGACAACCAGTAGGGAGATGGCTGGATGGTATGTGGCAGAGCAGGTATGAGCTGCTGAGTGCTTGACATTTGTGATGTATCTTGAAGGCTGATATCACTGATATTCAGACATGAAAAATGCACTTAAACACATATCAGTCAAAGACATGCAGCAGTGGCACACGATGATAAAAATATAGGCTGAAGGGAGTTAGGCACCCAACCGCCTTAAAGTTTGATGGGATATGAGTGCCTGATTTCCTTAAACTCCTTTGAAAGTGCCTAATTGCCTTAAACTCCTTTGAAAATCTACTATCATGACATCTCAATCTAGTTCATACTGGACAGAAGTGAAACTTAGACTGAGTCTCTCATTAGAAATGCTGCAGCCAGGGTGGTCTCATGATACTAGAGATATAAGGTGGGTGAGGTAGTATCTTTTATTGGACCAGCTTGTGACCCACCTGGTTTCTCTCACATCAGAAGACATTTTCTCCACCAAAGTCCTTTTATCTTTAAGTCCAGGTCTTTGATGAAAATGTTCTGGTTTTTCATATAAAAATAAAACTAATCCACTGTCACCTCCCTCCCCCAATTTGTTTTGTTTTATTTTTTTGGGAACCAAAATTGAAATGGAAAAAAAAAGGTTCAAATGGAAAAAAATGTTGTCTTGTTGAAATTTTGAATGGGTAAAAGGACCATCACCCTGTTGCCGGCACAGAGTGCCCAAGAGGGCAACAGCGGGGTTCATTGCCCGGTGTGCTTCGCGCCAATAAACACACCAGGGTGGAGAAGGAAACAAAGTTTATTTGAGATCTCAAAGCGGTGCAAGGAGACTGACGCCTCAAATCAAGCATACTAAAACAAGCAGCTTTTCTCTTTTATACCCGAGTTGTTTACTGAAAACTTTTTCTTGCTGACTAGCTTATCCTCCTCTCCCTCTCCCTCCTCTGTCCAGCTGCAGCGTTTCTTCTCACTCAATCTTTTGCCACCCCCTTCTTCCCCCCCTTTTCTGTTACAGACACATATGCTGTATCTAAAAGCGGCCTTGAGCTAGTTTCAGCCTAGCCTCATCTGCTACAATAGAGAACTGGCTGTTAACAAAAGAGAACTAACTGCTGACACTACATTTTTGTAGCTATT
>JALNIE010000338.1:0-43000 GCA_026122505.1 Aldabrachelys gigantea
CTTATCTCTGATCCACTGACTCACAGTGTTTTTGCTAACAGGGGCTTTGCTGCAGCTTCAAATTGTCCTCACTAAAAAATAACCAATGTTACTCTAAAACATAGGGGAACACTTTTAAAAAATTGTTCACTACTAAGGCCTTACGATTTTAACCTTTATTAAAGCACCTATGTAAAAGTTAGCAAATATGGCAGGTGACCAGCTTGACTTAACAGTGAAATCTTTGGTGAGCTTAAACTCAAAAAGAAAGTTTACAAGAAGTGGAACTGTGGACAGATGACAAGGAAGGAGTATAAAAATATTGCTAGAGCCTGCAGGGGTGCAATCAGGAAGGCCAAGGCACAGCTGGAGTTGCAGCTAGCAAGGGACGTAAAGGGTAACAAGAAGGGTTTCTACAGGTATGTTAGCAACAAGAAGGTAGTCAGCGAAAGTGTGGGCCCCTTACTGAATGGGGGAGACAACATAGTGACAGATGATGTGGAAAAAGCTGAAGTACTCAATGCTTTTTTTGCCTCGGTCTTCACAGACAAGGTCAACTCCCAGACTGTTGCGCTCGGCAACAGTGTATGTGGAGGAGGTGAGCAGCCCTCAGTGGTGAAAGAACAGGTTAAGGACTATTTAGAAAAGCTGAACATGCACAAGTCCCTGGATCCAGATCTAATGCATCCAAGGGTGCTGAGGGAGCTGGTTGATGTGTTTGCAGAGCCATTGGCCATGATCTTTGAAAATTCATGGTGATCGGGGGAGGTCCTTGATGATTGGATAAAGGCAAATATAGTACCCATATTTAAAAAAGGGAAGAAAGAGAACCTGGGGAACTACAGCCTCACTTCAGTGCCTGGCAAAATCATAGAGCAGGTTCTCAAGGAATCCATGTTGAAGCACTTGGAGGAGAGAAAGGTGATCAGGAACAGTCAATATGGATTCACCAAGGGCAAGTCATTCCTGACCAACCTGGTTGGCTCTGTGGATATGGGGAAAGTGGTGGATGTGATATATGTTGACTTTAGCAAAGAATTTGTTACGGACTCCCACAGTATTCTTGCCAGCAAGTTTTAAATAAAAGTATGGATTGGATGAATGGACTATAAGGTAGATTGAAAGCTGGCTAGATTGTCAGGCTCAATGAGTAGTGATCAACGTCTCAATGTCCAGTTGGCAGCTGATCTCAAGCGGAGTGCCCCCAGGGTCGATCCTGGGGCCGGTTTTGTTCAACATCTTTATCAGTAATCTGGATGGTGGGATTAATTCCACTCTCGGCAAATTTTCAGATGTTACTAAGATCGGGGGAGTGATAGATACACTGGAGGGTAGGAATAGGGTCCAGAGTGACCTAGACAAATTGGAGAATTGGACCAAAAGAAATCTGATGAGGTTCAACAAGGACAACTGCAGAGTCCTGCATTTAGGAAGGAAGAATCCTATGCACTGCTACAGACTGGGGACCAACTGGCTAAGCAGCAGTTCTCCCGAAAAGGACCTGGGGATCACAGTGGATGAGAAGCTGGATATGAGTCAGCAGTGTGCCCTTGTTGCCAAGAAGGCCAACGGCATATTGAGCTGTATCCAGTAGGTTTGGTTCAGGAAAATGTATTCTATGATGCCGCTGTAGAACAACATCTGATTGTTCCAATCCAAAGGCGGTGATAACTATCCTGAGGGGTTGTGTGCTTTGGTAGCTGCCTCTTTCCTCATGAGGAGCCTCAAGTTAAGATCTCTCTCTCTCTCTGACTCAACCATGTGCTGTCTATCTTTGCCCTTTGCAAAGGGGCTTTCTTTTCCCTTTTCTTGCCCTGTTCTCTCTTTTAACCTATCTTTATTTGTTTCGCTTTTATTTAACTTTTTTAAAATGCTCTTTTCTTAACCTACCCTTATTTAATATTTTAAATGCTTCTGTATTACCCAACCATTATATTTTTAACATGTGCTTACTAAACAGTCTTTGCTTTAAAAATTTCCCTTTTTTGTCATGTGTGTTCTTTTTTAATCTATCTTTATATTTTTTCTCTTTTATTTAATTTTACCAAATGTCTTTTCTTAACCTACCATTATATTTAATATTTTACATGCTTCTTTATTAACCAACCTTTATATTTTTACCATGTGCTTCCTAAACATTCTCCGCTCTATAGAATTCCCTTTTCTCTGTCATGTGTTCTTTTTTAACCTAAATTTATATTTAACGAGTGTTTTAAATTTATTTAAAGTATTTTTTTATTCTTTAATAATATGCCAAACTAGTCCTTTAAAATCACCTCACCTTATTAAACCTAACAAAAAATCTTTCTTTTCTTTAATAATTTGCATCTATTCTTTTAAACTAACTCTTTAAAAACAAATATCTCCATTTTTTAAAGTTCTCTCTTTTGATTCTTTAATAACATGCCAGACTAGGCCTTTAAAATCATCTGTCCTTACTAAACCTAACCACAAATCCTTCTTCTTTTTAATAAACTTTCTTTCCTTTTTTTCCTCTAAACCTAAACAAAGCTTTCTTTTTTTAAACTTTAAGCTCCCTCACTCTATTCTTTCAACTTTTTTCTCTAAATAGTCAACCAAATGTATCACAGCATAACCATGCAACATACTCCCTCTTCAAATATAAAAAAGAATATAATTTTTTTTCAAAATGGCCGATGGCACCAAACCTTGACACCAATGGAAACGGGAATGGAGGGTGGGACATAAGCCCTAAAGGGGGCATGGAAATCTGTCAAAAATACATGGTGATGAATACCATTGAAGTTATACTACCTTTACTTTGGTAGTGTGGTGGCGGGGCTCTCCCATTGGAGCTTCTCACTCTTTCATAGACTGGGGAGATGCTCTCCCTCTGACACCACCCCCTTCTCTGCTATCTGGGCTGGGGATGGGGTTACCCCACCCAATGCTGCCTCCTACTCTCTGGTCTTAATTGGCTCTTCCCCAGTGCTGCCTTTTCCTCCACTCCCAGGCGAGGGAACAGAGAGGATGCTCCGTTCCCAGCAGTAGAGATACAGCCAGGAAGGTTTTAGTGAAAAGGAAGCAGAAGAGGCTTTAAACCCCTGAGGGAAACCTCCTCCCCACTAAAACCTTCCTGGCTGTGTCTCTACCACTGGGAATGAAGCAGTCTCAGCAGGGGGAGATGGGAGATGAAGCCTTTGGAAGGAAATGAGAAACCACCGGAGGGAGTCACTATTCCAGCCACATGTCTTTGGGAGGGCCTCCCACAATGAGAGCTGGAGTGCAAAGCCCACTGCCCATCACTCCACATGCACAGACAGGTCCTGGTGGTGAAAGGAGAGCAGGGGAAAAGGACAAAGATGCAAGTTGGGGATTGGTCCTGCTTTGAACAGGGGGTTGGACTAGATGACCTCCTGAGGTCCCTTCCAGCCCTGATATTCTGTCATTCTATGAAGAGAAGAAGAGAAAGGAAGGAGAGACAGGAAAAGGGAAAACAAAAAGGAGAAACCGAAAATGTCCCCCGTAATACTAAGGGACAAAGTCCTAGGTTGGAAATAAAATGCTGCCCCCACAATCTAGTGTTTTCCTTTCCTAAAAATCAGCCGGCACCTGATGGATCAGACTGAACAGGTTCCAAACCTCTCGGAGGCTCTTACCTTCTATACAGGGATGTCTGTTTTCTAGCAAAATCAAGAAAAGAAAAGGATAAAACTCCAAAGAGGCTCCTTCTTGCGCTCACGTACATGAAAGTGAATTCTCTCTCAGTACTCAAGGAGAGACCTCGAGAAGGAGACATGCTGCAGCAAAGCCACAGGGATCTCCAAGGTTGCCCCTGTCCTGCACCCCTGTCCTGCCTGGCTGCTGTCAAGATCTCTCTGTGAGATCATCGCCTCGCCACCACCTTTGTCCAATAGGCTGAGGTCCTGCCAAAGGTCCTTGTGATGTCGCTGCCACACCTACCCCTCCCCTGCAGTGCTGATGTCCTGCCCCTGTCCAGACGCATTGGATGTTTGAGCTGCTTCCCCTGGATCACCCCACTCAATGACTCTTCATTGTGGGGATGACACCAACTATACAGTAGAACACAAGACGCTTCTCCCCGTGGTTCGCTCAGTTGTTCATAACTTAGCAGACTTTATGGACAGAAGAGACAATTAGAGCATGTAATCTAACACCCTGCATTCACATGCTTTCTGTATAACATAGTAGCTAGTTTTTGACTGAACACGTTCCAGAAAGGCATCTAGTCTTCATTAGAAGACATCAAGAAATGGGCAATTCCCACCACTTCCCTTTCTAGTTTATTCCTTTGCTGATTCATCCTCACTGTTGAATATTTGTGCCCTATTTCTAATATGAATTGTTTTCTTTTGAGTTTCCAGCCACTGGGTCTTGTTTTGCTTTTCTCTGCTAGATTAATGAGCCCTTTAATACCCGATATTTTCTCTCCATGAAGTCATTTCAGTGACATCATCTCCTGATCTTTTTGATAATCTAAACAGGCTGAGCTCTTTCAATAGCTCACTAACAAGCATTTTTCTCCAGCCATCAGAACGTTTCATTGCTTTTTGCTGCCCCATCTCCAATATTTCAAAATCTTTTTCGAAGGTGGACACCAAAACTGGATGCAGTATTCCAGGATCAGTCTTACTGATGGTATGTCATCTCCCTGTGCTACTCATTGCTCTTTTCCTACATGCAATGATGGCATTAGCCCTGTTCACCACAGCATCACACTGGGTGCTCATGTTGAATGGCTTGCCCAGCATGGCCCCTAAATCCTCTTCACAGTTAGTGCTTTCCTGGATACACATCCCCATGCGGTAGGTGCGGCCTGCATGCTTTGCTGCTAGGCATAGGACCTTTCATTTGTTTCTTTTCAAACTTGTTTTCTATGAATGGGTCCAGCTTATCAAGGGATCTGATTGCTCTGTGTCACTGCCCTGTCCTCAGCATTAATTACCACTCTGCTAGTATTTTATCACCCACCAATGTTAGCAGCAGTGATTTTATATTGTGTTGCAGTTCATTGATATTTATTTTCAAGAATGAGTCCTTGAGAGCCTCTTCATATCCTGAGTGCCCAGAACCTGCTCCGCAGAGCACAGCGAGAAAAGACGGCCCAGCCCAGCTGTTCCATAGGGGCTAAGCACAGAACAAACTTAGGAGCTTGTGTTACCCATAGGTTCTGAACAACATGTGAGAGTCATCAGCTTACAAAGACACTCTAGATTGGTAGCATAGACAGGCCCCAAATGTATCTAAGATTTCTGCCTTGCAAAATAGGAGAGAGAATAAACAGAACCTTGATTAGCTTTACGTTATAGTTGTGGAAACTGAGGCACACAGAAGCAAAGAGATTCGCTCATGGTCAAAAAGCCAGGAATAGAAAAGTGCAGATCTGCTGATAGTCAGTCCTGGGCCCTAGCCGTGTTTATCCGGCCTCTCTGCTTCAGCTCCAGTAACAACCCGAGTAGAGGTTTTCATCTTCTCCATGTTCTTTAACTTCACGTCACTGCAGAAGAAAGATTTTTTCTTACCGGCTGGCTCTAATGCATGTAGACGTCTTTCCAGCAGATGTGCTCTGGCTCAGTCACATGTCACAGGTTTTCTGGAGGAAGCACTCGGTGATGTTCTAGGGCCTGTGTTATACACACGTTCTAGGGCCGCACCGTCCCTCCCCGCTGCTCCTTCTACCAGCTCTGCAGATGCCCCTCCCTCAACCCCCAGGGCGACCCCCCCACCTGCCACTACATCATCCCCTCCGACCACCGCCTCTGCTACCATCTATAGCGGCAGGGGCCCCTTCCCGACCCTGACCAGGAAGCACGGTGTCCGTTGCCACCTGGTGCCCACCTCACCCCAAATGGTGACCTATGAGGGCGTTGGCAAGGGTAGTGGGGCCCACTGCCATCAAGGAAGCCTTCAAAATGTATGAAAAGGACGTCTTCTTCCTAGCATCGGAGGCCGCTGCTCAGGAGGTGGTGGAGAAGGGTCTGGCAGTGGGGGTATGTTTGGCCCTCTGGAGCTGTTGGAAGACCTGAGTGTCCAGTTATTCCTGACCTTCGTCTCTCCCTTCCTCCCCAATCCTTCCCTGCTGCCTGCTCTTTCTACCCTGGGGCGACCAATCTCTGTTATCAGCCCTCTTCCATTAGACTGCAAAGACCTCACCCTCCGTCACGTCCTCTCGTTCTGCCGGCAAGTGCAACTTCAACTGCCGCCGCCGGCATGTGATGGAGAGGCGCTCGAGGGGTTCTTCCTCGTCCCCTACCATGGAGCCCACTACCGGGTGCATTATTCCACAGGGGAGGCCCTGTGCTACCTCTGCTGGGAGATGGGACACGTCCGGAGGGACTACCCCTTGGCCCAGCACAGAGGGTATAAAGAAACCATGTTCCAGGGGAGTCAGAAAGGTGTAATGATTATGGCACTAGACTAAGAATCAGGAGACCTGGGTTCTATTTCTGGCCTTGCTGGGTAAGTCAGAAATTCTTAGTGCACAGACTGTAGATTAAAATAAGGTTGACTTCTTCAGGGACAAGAAACTGTCCAGAGCTGTGGCATTTGAGGCCTTTCAATTATCCTGTGCTGGTTCCATCAGGCAGTTTGTGTTTCCACTGCTTGGTTTGAGTCTCTCTTAGATCTCCAAGGAGACCGTTGAATGCTCTGGGTAACGTTCTCTGGTTTCACTGGAAAGACAGCAGAGAACCCAGGGAGTTACAGAAGGTTCTGGTCACCCTGCTGACTCTGTCATATGCTTTGCAGGAGTTCCTACAGGATATCATGCCAGGCAAATGTCCTGCTTGGATTGGACTTAACTTTACAACCCCTGCAATGAAGTGGACCTGAGCTGATGGCTTCCCATTAAATCAAACACTTTGCATCTTTCCCCATGTTAAATACATCTGAAGTGTTTTTAAACATTAGCCAAGCTAATTGTTTATCATTATCTGTATATATTATTGCTGCACAATAAAGCCTCTAATCAGCTGTAGCACAGTGTAGCAACAACTTCTATTGCCCACTGTGCTGGCACAGTGACAGCGTATTTATGCAAGTTATCAGTTGCAGAAGTTTAGCCTGTATTTATTTATGTCTGAAAAACACCAAAAGTTAGATTCTGACTGTGTGGAGACATCAACTATTATAGAAACCACATTATAACGTTTACTTTGCTTACTGTAGATGGGATTATAATAAAAATGTCATAGGAAAGGTCCAAATGATAACTCCAGCCTGTGTTCTTGCACACAGGCTGTTAAACCCTGGGAACCGCTGAGAGCAAATTTAATCGGACTATATCCAGTACCACAGAAGCGATACCAGTTTGTACTGACAGCTACAGATGATTTTTCAAAAGAGGTAGAAGAATTTCCACTTAGAACTATGACAGCACATGAGGTGGAGAAGAAGACATGTAAAATTATATATCAACATGGCTGTGCAGAGCAGACATTGGCAGATCTAGGTTCTGAATTGAATCATGAGGTAACAGTTTACATTTTCACTATATAGTCAATTACACAATCCTGGCCCTGTGGCAGGGGCTGTTAGCAGCTACAAACTGAGCTCTTTGGAAGCCAGCACCCTGGTCACTGAGAACACCCAGGGCACCGGGTGCAGTTAGAGGAGGAGGGACTGAGCAGTTTGGGTTTGGAAGGGCAGAGGGGATCACTTGCACCTGTAGGGAGCCTGAGGAGGTCACTTGCCCAGTGCTGAGAAGAAAGCAGCAGTATAAAATTCTCAATTGGAGCAGGAAGGGGCTCCTTGTAACTGCTGCTATGTTGTGATGCACCATAAAAAGTCATAAAGAGACATGGTGGAAGTTCCCTGGCAGACTGCAAGCTGCTTCATTCAAAGAGAGGCTGGTCTCCAAGCCAGGGGTTGCAGGAACTGATGGGGGAGCCCATTCAGAGTTAGAAATTTAAAAATGAACATTGCCTGCAATCTCTTCAAGACACTTCATGCTGTAAATTGTGAGTGACAACACATTATTGCATCTTGTCAGATAGTAAAAACCATGTTGTATATTAACCTATTTGCCAACATATTTCCCCATGTAATAACGCAATAAAATTGGATAAGGGAACATAGTTATTACACATAATTCAGTGAGAACTAGGGAAAGGAACGCAGATATTTCTGAAGGAAATTTTATGGAAAAATTATCTATTTTTAGATTAAAATTTCCCTGTGTTAAAAATTAGGAAAAACACAAAGCTTCAGGAGTCCATGCCACCTAGACACCAGTAGACTGGATAAAAAGCACAAATGACTCCATTAAAAGATAATTTTAGAGTACTGATTTTCAAATAATCAAGGCACGTTTAGGGCACTCTGCCATGGATGGCATATTATGAATAAATCTTCAAAACGGAATCATTACAATGAAAATGTTCATAACGCATCAAGTTTAAAACAAAAAGGAGTCCTAGCAATGTCGTGTCATGTGCCTCCTCTTAGACTCTGCTCAGCTAGATCTTCAAGAAATTAGGTTCAACAGCTAATTTCAAGGAATTAGATCAATCAGTCACTATTTTTACAGAGCGTTAGAGAAAGTGGTGGACAGAACTCAGAGGAATTGTGATGAATTTCCTGGAGAAACTTTCTTTTCTGTGTACTCTAAACCTCAAAGGACAACAAAAATATCACCCTTTCCACTGATTTATGGCCGAGAAGGAAGGTTTGCCAAAAAGCTTCACCAAATTTCATGTTATGTGTCATTAAGTGCCGGCGTCTTTAACACAGTTCAGTTAATGTGTGATGATTGAGTAAAGGAACACAACCCCTTCTCTATTTCTTTATCAAACTACATTTGTTGCGTCCTTATAACCAAGAACATGAAGAGCCTGGCAGGACACTGAAATCAACAGTGGACACTGACAGTCCATTGTCTGCAAATAATATGTCTAAAGAAAAATAAACTAAAAACTGGAGATAGTAGAAGAGATTTCTATCGACAGGAAGAGAGCATTTGAGGTTGGGGACCATGTTTTGTTAACTGATGTAAGAAAAAGAAAGGAAGGGTCATATCTTGAATACCAATTAGATGTAGCTAGAAAGTTAAAAATCACATGAATTAATGCTGACAGAAGTTCAAAGATGATTACATAATCTTATGTGAGTTAACTGAAATATATTGCTTAATTAATTCTATCATTTTTTCAACTATTAATTTTCAAAGGTGTAGTGCAGGAGGTGGGGTGTATGTGTCCTGCCATCCAGAGAGAACCAGTCAAGACAATGAAGAGTGGGGGCGGGGGGAGAGACAGCGAGAGAGACCAGCTGTACGTGTGTAGTTGTGATGTTTATGACACATGTACATTGTAACTGAACAACCCAGTCTGACAATTTAATGTTTATTTTGTTAAGATAAATATTTTGGATTTCTTGAAATTCCACAATTGAAATATAAATGACGTTATTTAGAGAAGTTAAACTTCATTACAGATTTGAGGGAAGAATAAAAAAAGTCAATAGTTCCGTTTCTACAAATACATTTATTTGCTTGTTTTTTGAAATACTGTTGAAATGTAAATTAAAATATTCTTGTATTTACACCTTGTTACAATAATATTTTCTAAATTAAAATAATCTTTTTTCTTTCATATTTTACACTGAGATTTCACAGGGGTCGAAAATTCTGAGAGGAGTGAATGACCCCATCCCCCACCATCTGCTACCCCTGGGGCAGGGGACGGGGAAGGTGGGGGCTGGGGGTTTCCAGGTGTCCGGTTTTCGACTCGACCCTCCAGCTGAAAAGGGAAACTGGCAGCGTCCGGTCAGCACAGAAAGTCCAGTTGCTGCAGTAACTGGCCCCCACCACGGGGACGGGAAGAGCAGCGGCGCTGGGAGGGGTCAGTCTGTGCTGGGGGGTCACTGTCAGGGGCCAAGATTCCCTCCGGCCTGAGCTGGGACCGGGCAGATTATCAGGGGAGCCGCGTTTCTACCCCCAGCGATGTGACCAGGATAGAAATAAGGGCGGAGCTTCCCGGAGAAGGTGTCAGTGAAAGTGAAGAGATGGGACCTGTCAGTCACATTGTAAAACGAGACCTCGCCCGCCTCATAGTCCAGGAAAATCCCCACCCGGCTGGGCCTGGTGCTCACGGGGAGGCGGGTCGGGGGGGAGGTGCAGGCCGTGTATCCCCCATCCCTCAGCACAACAACCCACAATCCATTCCCAGGTGTGAGTGTGACGTCCCCCTTCCTGCTCACAGATTCCCTACAAACCCCCAGGTCCCATCTCGTCTTGTCTCCCACCTCCACCTCCCAGTAACGCCTCCCGCCCGCAAACCCCTCAGCGCCCAGGACACAGGCACAAGGATCAAATCTCTCAGGGTTGTCGGGCAGATCCTGGCGTTTGTCTCCGAGTCTCACACGTTTCCGATCCTCAGACAGGACGAGTTTGGGATGAGCCGTGTCTGGATCCAGAGTCACGTCCACTGGGGAGAGAGTCACAGAGTCAGGGCCGGGGGCAGGGGCTGGTCACTGGGATCAAAAGGAAATTAACCTGCGTCCCCATTAATCAATGGGGGGGAGGGGCGTTGTTGCCTGAGAGGAGTCAGGGCCCCTCTGCCTGTGAGGAGACAATGAGGGGGAAGGGCAGGAGGAGGGGGGTGGGGGGTGGGAAGGTGTCGGGGGAGGCGGGGGAGAGGAGGGGACAGACTGATGCTGGGAGAGGAAGGGGGAGGGGAGGTGACAGGAGCAGAGGGGGTGGAGGGAGGGACATGGGGTGGAGCAGGCACAAGGGCTATGGGGTGATAAGGGAAGGGAGGGGCACGAGGAGGACAGGGGTGTGAAGGGAAGAGCAGGTTTCAGGGGGCTGCAGGGGGGGAGGGGAGGGTTGGGCTCCATGGGACAAGTGCACAGACCCCAGGCAGCTGCGGGGACAAGGGATGGGGCAGGCACCAGGGGCAGAGGGGAGTGAAGGGAAGGGCAGGTTCCAGGGGGCTGCAGGGGGTGGGGGGAGGGGTGAGCACCAGAACAGAAGAAGGGGATGGACCCCAGGGGCACAGGGAAGCACAGGAAGGGGCAGGCACCAGGGGGCAGAGAAGGGTGAGGTAATGGGGAGCTCCAATGGGGCAGGGGAAATGAAGGGGCGGGTGAGCAGCCAGGGAGTGAGATGATGAGTGGGGAGGTGAAACCATGGGGGGGAGCAAATGAACAGGCATTGGTGCCAAAGGGACAGAATGGGGGGTGAGGGAGCAGGTGAGCAGAAGAGGGGCAGAGAGGGGTGTGGAGAAGGCCAGCTTCTAGGGGGGCAGAGGCATGTGCAGGGAGATGTGGGCACCAGGGGGGCAGAGGGAGGATGAAGGGAGGGGTGGGGCCCAGAGGTTAGGAGAGGGGTAGGGGAGCGGTGCGGCAGTGCTGAGGTGAGGGGAAGGGCTGAGACCAGGGGGGCGAGGGAAGGGATTTGCACCAGGCAGGCAGAGGAGGCAAAGGAAAGAGCAGGCACCAGGGAGGCAGATGGGGCCAGGGTAGAGCTGGGACTTGGGGCAGAGGAGGAGCTGGCAGCAGGGGACTGGAGGGTGGTGAGGGGTGCAGATGTCACGGAGCCAGAGGGGGAGGGGAGGGGCAGGGGTGAGAAATAAAGAGAAGGTGTCATGGATGATGGTGGAAGAGGGGCGAGAGGAGAGCAGGGTCAGTGGGGCAGAGGGTGGTGAGGGGCTGGGCACCAGGAAGGAAGGGGACAAGGGGAGGGTCAAGTTTTGGGGGCAGGGTGAGGAAAGGGGCAGGCAGCAGAAGGGGGGGGGAAGGGCAGGAGCCAGGGGATTGAGGGGGTTGAGCAGAAGGGCAGGCACAGGGAGGGCAGAGGAGGGGAGGGGTGGAATCCAGGGGGCAGAGAGGGGTGAGCAGAAAGACAGGGCAGGTGGGTAGAGGGAGGTGTTAGGAGAGGGGATTGGGGAGAGGCAGGTGCCAGAGGGTCAGAGTGGGGCTATAGGAGGGATGGGCACAGGGGAGTAAGGGAAGGGGTGGGTGCCAGGGGTCAGAGAGGGGTGAGAGGCAGGGCAGGTGGGTAAAGGGAGGTGTTGGGAGAGGGTGGGGAGAGGAGCAGGTGTCAGGAGGGCTGAGGGGAATCAGGCTGAAAGTCATGGCAGCAGAGGAGGGTGAGGGGAGGGGTGGGAGACTTGGCACAGAGGAGGGGAACGGGAGAGGTGGATGCCAGGACATAGCAGGGGTGTGAAGTGATGGGAGGGCTCCAGGGTGCAGAGGATGTTTGGGGGAGAGGGGCAGATGCCAGGATGGCAGGGGGAGAAGGGATGGGCTGTTCCAGTGGTGCAGAGATGGGTGGAGGGCAGGGGCATGTGCCAGGGAGGCAAAGTGGGAGTAGAGGGGCAGGGGCCCAAGGGAGCAGAAAGGGAGTGAGAAGAGAGGGAGGGATGTTGGTGAAGGGTCAGAATAGACGCAGGGTCCAGGGTCTCTCACAGGGGTTGGGAAAGGGTAAGGGAGGGGCGGGAGCCAGAGAGGGGGGAGGGAGAGGCAGGCCCCAGAGAATCTCTGTTGCTGTCGGGCCATGTGTGGTCAGTTTCTCGCTCAGAGCAGGTCGGTGCTGTCCCCACACATACTGGGGGTGCAGCCCTGCCCCAGGGGGGAGCATCTGGGACTCTCCATGCTGGCAGGCCCCACAGGCCCACCTTCCAGCCAGGAAAACCCCACAGCGAGCCCCTGCCCTCCCCTGGCCCAGCCCCACCCCCACGGGGGCAGTTGTCTGCATTGGGCTCACTTGGGGGGCATTACATTGGAAGATTCGGGGGGGGGTGTATAAATGCATACTAATAGGCTGTTGCTAATGAGGCCAGGGCAGTGGGGAGGGGAGGGGGCTCTTCCCCACTTACTGCCCCCTCCATCTGGGAGAAGCTGCACCAGGGACCAGTCCCAGTTCACACCTGCACAGCGTGTCTGCACTAGGGGTTTGCACTGGTGCAGCTACATCAGTGCAAGAAACCCCAGCAGATACGGCTGAGATACTGCTGTGCCTGGGGCCGTAACCCCTCCCCGCACTGGGGTTATAGATCAATAATTACAGGGTCACTGGAGCAAAGGAGCTGGACTCTGGACTCCCAGGTGGGGACCTGACCCACTGTGCTGCAGAGTCATTCTCTCTCCCACACTCTGGTCCAGTGCCCACGGTAGTGTTTAGACACAAGGGGACATTGTTCTCATTAACCAGCCCTGGGGCAGACATGCTAGGAATTTTCACACCCAGACTCTGGAGACACTTTGGGTCCTTCTACACAGCCTGCAGCAGTGAGTCTTGGAATGTGGTGGACAGATTTAGGCTTATAGGGCTCCCTCTTTGGAATTAAAAATAGCCGCATAGACTTTCAGGCTCAGGCTGGAGCTCAGGCTCTGAAGCCCAGGGTGGAGCCAGCTCTGCCCCTCACAGCGCAAGCGGGGGACATTGTCTGTGTCCATGTCCCCTTCACCCCCTTCCTGGGATGGGGAACAGCAGCCCCAGGGCCCCTCCTTTCACGTCTCAGGGCAGGGAGTGAGAGCCCTCAGCCTCCAGGACAGTGGGGCCTCCCAGCACAGGTTCCTGGGTAAGTGTGAAAGTTTGTCCACCCAGAGACCTCTGTGCACCCAGCAAATATACAGATGTGCCCGTGGATCAGGATCTGGGATGGTGCTCTCCCCAGGCACCGCCCCTTCTCCCTGAATCCCTGCTCTCACACCGCCCCTTCTTCATGAGCCCCCATCTTCACATCACATCTTCCCCCCAACAACCTGGTCGTTCCTCTCAGCCCCCTTCCCACTCGTCGCTCACGCTTACAGCTGGTAAAAACTGGGAGGGAATACCTCTCCCATTGGTAAAAGTGATTGGCCATGGCCCCTGGTCCCCCTCTTCCAGTGCCTCTTACTCACTCCCCAACCCCAGGAGCAGAGGGGACCTTGGGGTAGTGTTAGTGAGTTCAGTGCTGGGGGTATGAGTGGTGTTTACACCCCGGCTGCTGGAGCTCTGTGTATCGAGGGGACGAGGACGTCACAGCAGCCGTGTGAGCCCCTCACTGTCCTGCCAACATGGCTCAGCCCTGACATCTGCTAGAATCTCTTCCTGGGGAAGAACCGTCCCTGGGGCCCATTCAGCCTTGGCCTCCCTGCAGAGGTGGCCGGTGAGGCTGCCGTTAAAGTGAGTTATGATGTGAGCTCCTGTCTGCTGGGAATCAGACTCTCAGCCTGGGCTGAGATCGGTGACTGGGGAGTTAAAGGCCCCAGCTGCAGGGCCGGCTCCAGGGTTTTTGCCACCACAAGCAGCCAAAAAAAAAAAAAAGCCATGATCGCAATCTGCGGCACTTCTGCCGCAACTCTACCCCCGCAGGAGGGAGTGAGGGACTCGCTGCCAAATTGCTGCCAAAGAGCCGGACACGCTGCCCCCTTCTGTGTGCCACCCCAAGCACCAGCTTGGTACGCTGGGGCCTGGAGCCGGCCCTGCCCAGCTGCCCTCACTGCCCTCCTGAGCCAGCCCAGCACCCCCAGCCATTCAGTGCAATAACAGCCATCCTCAGGGTTGGTGACACAACCAGTGCCCCAGCGGGCAGGGCGAGGGTCTGTCCAAGGAGCAATGGGCACAATCTGCAGCAAGGGAGGTTGAGGCTGGAGATGAGGAAACACTTTCTAATTCTCAGGGCAGTGAAGCTCTGGACCCAGCTCCAAGGGAGTTGGTGAGATCCCCATCACTGGAGGTTTGTAAGAATTGGACAAACCCCTGCCAGGGATGTTCTAGGCCCTCCGCAAGTGAAGGAAGGCTGGACTAGGCAACCTCTCGAGGTCCCTTCCAGCCCTGGATTGCCATGAGTCTAGGTTACAGCAGTTCCTGGGGCTGGGCTCGGGGCTCTAAGCCTGGTGTGTGGCACGTGACAGAGTTAACACTGTTAGAGACCATGGCAGCTGGCAGCTCAGCATCCCTGCCAGGGGCCTGGGCAGGCATGTTGCTGCCTGTTCCCAGCTCAGCTGGGTGTTACTGGGCCATGTGGACAGGACCTAGGGTTGGCACCTATCCATAGGGTTGCCAGTGGTCTGGTTTTTTATTGGAACACCCAATCAAAAAGGGACCCTGGCAGCTCCGGTTGGCACCACCAACTGCGACATTAAAAGTCTGGTTAGTGGCGCAGCGGGGGCCCGGGGCTAAGGCAGGCTCCCTGCTTGCCCTATGTCCATGCAGCTCCTGGAAGTGGCCACCAATTTACTTCCCTGGAATTTGAAACTTTTCTAACAGAGACGAACATTTTACACAGAAGGTCATCCCTATATTACCCTCAAGCCAATGGGGAAATCGAACAGTTTAACAGACGTTTGAAAGAGAGTTTGCAAACGGCTGAACTGGAAGGGCGATTGTGGATACACTTCACTACCGATTTCTTGCAAGCATTCCGGGCTACACGACATGGCACAACGCAAAGATCACTCGCAGAGTTACTACATGGGGAACAGATGAATACTAAACTGAACATTGCTGGATTGTTAAAGGCACGAACTGAGGCCTCAGCCAAGGATGATGTGAGAAAAAACAGTTGAACAGAACCAAGCAAAGTATAAGGCTTTCCCAGACAAGCGGTGGGGTGCTAAGGAACCAAAGTTTGAGTGGGGTTCCTTCATTAGAATATGAAAACCTGGAATTTTACGCAAAGGGGACCATAAATTCATAGCTCCTCTCAAAATCAGAGAGAAGAAGGGACCTTACACCTATCAACTTTCTGATGGGTGGGTATGGAATGCTTCTTATCTTGCACCTGCCTATGCACCAAGAGGAGATTATGCCAACACCCCGTCTGCATTGGATGACTTCACCGTAGTATCCACACAACAAGACATTGCACTGGAACCGGGGCTTGAGAGACGGCCTGTCAGACCTCGACGACCACTTGTCTGGACTAGAGACTGTGTTATGTAGTATCTGCAGTGTTTTCAGTGTAATATTTCTGCCAACAGTATAGTGTCTTGTTTCATATTTGTTCCTGTGGTTAGAACACCAGTGTTTACTTCAATTGGGAGAGTTTCTTAAGAGAGGAGGGAATGTGGTGTTTAGATGTTGTTTGTAATTATTAGAACTGGGAGCACTGGCTGTTGGGAATCTGAAAGGACAGGAAACAGGAAGAAGGGCAAGGGGAGGAGTTGAGGAGGCTGAGTGAGAGCTACCGAGGGTGCAGCAGCAGTTTGGTAAAGAGGTTTCCACTTTAAAAATAAAGTCCTGTTGAAGTTTGGTAGTAGCTTGCCTGGTCACTACAACACCGTGGTAAGTGCTGCCGGGACCCTGAACCCCCTCCAACACTCCTAACCCCCTGCCCTAGCCCTGAGTCCCCTCCGCACCCAAGCTCCCTTCTGGAGCCCACAACACTCATTCCCACCAACACCCCAACCCCCTGCCCCATCCCAGAGCCCCCTCCTTCACCCTAAATCCCTTATCCCTGGCCCTATCCCAGAGCCCACACCCCCAGCCAGAGCCCTAACCCCCTCTTCCAGATCCCAAACCCCTGCCTCAGCCCAGTGAAAGTGACTGAGGTTGGGAGAGAGCTAGCGACAGAGGGAGGGGGGATGGAGTGGGCCTCGGAGAAGAGGAAGGGCAGGGGCAGGACCTCAGGGCAGGGGTGTTCAGTTTTGGGAGATTAGAAAGTTGGCAACCCGACCTGTCCAGGTTTTCCCAGGATTGTCCCTTTGGCCATGTCACTCTCCTGGGAAATCTGTGAGTCTGCCCAGGACATGACAAGTCCCAGGTGTGTCAGTGACTGTAGTGGGGGAGCTGCGGGGTGGTGGTGACCATGCAAAGGGACCTCTGGGTCCAGAGTGCCTGGGAGCTGCAGAGATGGGGCAGCTTGAAACAGTGAGTGAGATCAGGAGCTCAGGGCCAGCAGGGCCCAGTCACCACTGTGCAGGTACCAGCTGTGGGGATCACCGCTGGGAGCAGCAGGGTAGATCTGGTGCCATGTCCTGCTGGGTGAGGTTGGTACTTGGGGCAGTCCAGGAGCAGGAGCCTCTGGGGGCTGGTGCCCTCTCCCGGGATTCGGAGGGGGAGACACTGCCCGGGTGAGGGGACAGGTGGTGTACATGAAGCAGGCAGGTTTCCTGTTTTGTTGCACCTCAGAGGTGGTGACCCTAACAGGACCCCAGCATTGTTTGTGTAACTGCCCTGGGTGCCCCCCTCCCTCCCAGCTCTGTGCGGTAGGATACCCTGGAGTGCATGGCCCCCTGGGCCAGTGGTGCTGCAATGTGAGTGCATGGCCCTCTGGGCCAGTGGTGCTGCAATGTATGTGCATGGCCCCCTGGGCCAGTGGTGCTGCAATGTGTGTGCACGGCCCCTGGGCTCTCTGATCCCTGCTGGAGCTGCCCAGACTCTCCCAGCATGCACCAGGGAACACACACGGTCAGGCTGCAGGCTGGGTACAAATACACACACACGCCTCAGCCACGGCTGTGAGGCAGAAAAGTTGCCGCGGGGGCACAATTTGTTGCAACTGGGTCAGGGGAGTATCACAAGCTGGTTATAAAAACCTGTCTGCCCTTGAAGTGGGGACAGGGCCTTCCTCACCCCAGATCCAGGGGGACACTGAACAGCTCCTGTCTGGGCCTGTTACGCTAGAAGGAAATTGTGGGTTAAAGCCCAGTCTGAGCACAGAAACCCTGCTGCTGGGAAGAGAGAGCTGAGCAGTTCAGTGCACATGATGGGACAGATAAGAATGTCCATCCTGCAGAGCCCAGGTACGGCCCTAGAAAGGTGACACCAGGGACAGTTTTCCCTCACCAACCAGCCCTTTCCGAAAGGGGGCACGTCCCTGCTCTGCAAGAAACCTGGGTTTTGTCTGCCCCTTTCCATCCACCCCAGTGACATTGCTGTTTCCAGCCTATTGAATGTCATAGGAAAATGCTCTGTGCAGGGAAAGGAGCAGAGGGCTCCCAGGGGGAGGTGGGTCTCACCATGGATAAAACACCAGTGGTATGTACAGTACCTGCATAGATCTGGGCGCTTCTCCACCCTGCAACCAAACACAGACAGAGGGGTGAGAACGCCCTGAACACCGACACGCTGAGCAGGAGACAATGTCACACAGGGTGATACTGGGGGGAATGGAACTTACTGAGCTCAGCCTGGAGTTTGTCTAAAAATAAAGAGAAATGAGTCAATACCACGTAAAGTGACCAGATGTCCCAATTTTATAGGGACAGTCCTGATATTTGAGGCTTTGTCAGAGAGGGTGGGGAGAGGGGCAGGTGTCAAGAGGGCTGAGGGGAGTAAGAAGGGGCAGGCCCCAGGGAATCGCTGTTGCTTTCGGGCCAGGTGTGGTTGGTTTCTCGCTCATAACAGGTTGGTGCTGTCCCCACACACACTGGGAGTGCAGCCCTGCCCCAGGCTGAGCAGCTGGGACACTCCATGCTGGCAGGCCACACAGGCCCCATCTTCCAGCCAGGAAAACCCCACAGCCAGCCCCTCCCCTCGCCCAGCCCAGACCCATCCCCACCCCCACCCCCACCCCCACAGGGGCAGTTGTCTGGACTGGCTCACTTGGGGGGCAGTGAAGTGGAAGATTCTGGGGAGGGTATAAATGCGAACTAATGGGCTGTTACTAATGAGGCCAGGGCAGTGGGGAGCGGGAGGGCGCATGTCCCGACTTACTGCCCCCTCCATCTGGGAGAAGCTGCATTGGGGACCAGTCCCAGTTCACACCTGCACAGCGCGTCTGCACTACGGGTTTGCACCAGTACAGCTACAGCAGTGCAAGGAAACCCTGGCAGACATGGCTGAGACACTGCTGTGCCAGGAGTCATAACACCTCCCGTCTCTAGGGTTATGGATCAAGAATTACAGGGTCACTGGAGCAGGGGAGCTGGACTCTGGGCTTCCAGGTGGCGGCCTGACCCACCGGGCTGCAGAGTCATTCTCTCTCCCATGCTCTGGCCCAGTGCCCATGGCAGTGTTTAGACACAGGGGGATGTCATCAGACACCTTGGGCCCAGCGGTTCAAGCTTTCATGGCATCATAGGGGGGGATTGTACCTGGGGCTCCCAGTTGAGGACCCAGCAACTGGGCAAAAGACTAGAAGGGAAGCGGCAGCACCTTTTTCTCTTAATTGAAACTAGTCAGCAAACTCGACATGAATTCACGAATAGTTTCTGTTGACCCAAAATATAATTTTGCAGTAAATAAACTATTTGTCCAAAACATTTCACCCAGCTCCACTGCAAACCTGTCTGAGCAACTTAGGAGCCCCAATCCCAGTGACTTGCAATGAGACTGTCAACATCCCCAGAAACGCACTTACAGGCAGGCCAGACTCAGGACTTCAGCTATGAAACACTCTAGAGCTGCTGGTTAATTTGCCCTTTGCAGACAAATGCCTCCTGGGCCCCTGATCTCAGCCCCATAAATGAGGATGAAAATGGAGACTTGGCTCCAGCCTGAACTCTCTGCCCAGAATCATTTGTCCCATGGACAATGCTAGCAGCACAGACCCTTTCCAGGTCACAGAGACCATCGAAGAGCCCAAGGGACTCAGGTGTCTCCATCTAATGACTGTGCCAGCCACTCCCCCTTGCTCTCGTTAAGCAGCCCTGGGACAGACACACTAGGAACTTTCACACCCAGACTCTGGAAACACTTTGGATTCTTCTACACAGCCTGCAGAAGTGAGTCTTGGAACAGGGTGGACAGATTCAGGCTTATGAGGCTATCTCTTTGGAATTAAAAATAGCCACAAAGATTTTCAGGTTCTGGCAGGAGCTCAGGCTCTGAAGCCCAGTGAGCAAGGGTGGCTCCAGGCCCCAGCACGTCAAGCACATTCTTGGGGCGGCATGCTGCGGGGGATGCTCTGCTGGTTGCTGGGAGGGCGGCAGGCAGCTCTGGTGGACCTCCCGCAGACGTGCCTGTGGAGGTTCCGCTGGTCCCATGGCAGTCCTCCGGCGGCACGCCTGCAGGAGGTCCACCAGAGCTGTGGGACTGCTAACCGGCACAGCGCCCCTCGCGGTATGCTGCCGTTCTTGGGGCGGCGAAATGTCTAGAGCCACCCCTGCCAGGGAGGAGCCAGGTCTGCCCCTCACAGTGAAAGAGGGGGCATTGGCTGTGTCCACATCCCCTTCACCCCCTTCCTGAGATGGGGAACAGCAGCCCGAGGGCCCCTCCCTTCACCCCCAGGGCAGGAGAGTGGGAGCTCTCAGCCTCCTGGGCAGTGGGGCCTCCCAGCACAGGTTCCTGGGTGAGCGTCAAAGTGTCTCCACACAGAGAGCTCTGTGCACCCGGCAAATACACAAATGCAGGGGCGGCTATAGAAATTTTCCTGCCCCAAGCACGGAGGGTCCGAAGCCGCAGGACAGCGGACCCTCTGCAGGGGAAGGATAGCTCCGTGGTTTGAGCTAAACCCAGGGTTATGAGTTCAATCCTTGAGGGGGCCATTTAGGGAACTAGGATAAAAAAATGGTTTGAGGATTGGTCCTGCTTTGAGCAGGGAGCTGGACTAGATGACCTCCTGAGCCTGGGCTGAGATCAGTGACTGGGGAGTGAAAGGCCCCAGCTGCCCTCACTGCCCCCTGAGCCAGCCCAGTGCCGCCAGCCATTCAGTGCAATAACAGCCATGCTCAGGCTTGGTGACACAGCCAGTGCCCCAGCGGGTAGGGCGAGGGCCTGTCCAAGAAGCAAGGGGCACAATCTGCAGCAAGGGAGGTTGAGGCTGGAGATGAGGAAACACTTTCTAATTCTCAGGGCAGTGAAGCTCTGAACCAGGCTCCAGGGGAGGTTGTGGGATCCCTGTCACTGGAGCTTTGTAAGAACAGGTTGGACAAATCCCTGCCTGGGATAGTCTAGTCGCTGACCTAGCATGGGGGGCTGGACTAGGTGACCTCTCCAGGCCCCTTCCAGCCCTGCATTGCAATGGTTCTAGGTTACAGCAATTCCTGGGGCTGAGTCCAGGAGGCTCTAAGCGTGGTGAGTGGCACATGACAGAGTTAACACTGTTAGTGACCATGGCAGCTGGCAGCTCGGGGCCCCTGCCAGGGGCCTGGGCTGGCATGTGGCTGCATGTACCTGGCTCAGCAGGGTATTACTGGGCCATGTGGACAGGACGTAGTTTTGGCACCTGTCCATAGGGTTTTTTATTGGAACGCCTGGTCAAAAAGGGACCCTGGCGGCTCCGGTTGGCACCACCCACAGGGATATTAAAAGTCTGATCAGTGGTGCAGCGGGGACCCGGGGCTAAGGCAGGCTCCCTGCCTGCCCTAGCTCCGTGCAGCTCCTGGAAGTGGCCACCAATTTACTTCCCTGGAGTTTGAAACTTTTCTAGCAGAACATAACCAAGTGTCAGCCATGGTCAAGGCTCCCTTTGAATACAGGTTGGCTCTGAGGGTGGGGGAAATGTATCAAGAGAGCTGGCCCTTGTCATAAACAGATAATTAAGGGTTAATATAATCGGAGTACTTCATGTCTTTTTTCCCTGTAAAGGGTTAACAAGCTCAGTGAGCCTGGCTGTCACCTGACCAGAGGACCAATCAGGGGACAGGATACTTTCAAATCTTGATGGAGAGAAGTTTCTATGTGTGCTGTTAGTGTTTGATTATTATTCTCTCTGGGGGCTCAGACGTGCAACCACGTTTCTCTCCAATCTCTCTGATACAGGTTCTTATATGTTCAGAATAGTGAGTCCTAGATAGATAAAGCGAGTTAGGCTTATGTTTGTTTTCTTTATTTGCAAATGTGTATTTTGCTGGAAGCACTGTATCTCTGTTGGCTGCAACTTGTATTGTGCTGGGAGGAGGATTCTCTCTAGTGTCTGTAAGCTGTAAGATCCTATAACATTTTCCATCTTGATTTTACAGAGATAATTTTTACTTTTTTTATTTCTTTAATTAAAAGCTTTTCCTTTTTAAGAACCTGATTGGTTTTTTTTTATTCTTGTGTGAGACCCCAGGGGACAGGTTCTAGACTCCCCAGGGAATTGGTGGGAGGAAGGAGAGAAGGGGGGAGGAAAAGCCTGATTTCTCTCTGTGTTAGGACCACTGTTTCTCTCTCAGGGAGAGTCTGGGAGGGGGAGAGAGGGCAGGGGAGGTGAATTTCCTCTCTGTTTAAAGATTCAAGGAGTTGAATCACAGTGATCTCCTAGTAGACCCAGGGAGGGGAGGATCTGGGAGGAAGAAAGGAGGGGAATGGTTTATTTCCTTTTGTTTTGAGACCCAAGGGGTTTTGGGTCTTGGGGTCCCCAGGGAATGGTTTGGGGGCCAGAAAGTGTCCCAGAACACTATATTTTTGGGTGGTGGCAGCGCTATCATTTCTAAGCTAGTAATTAAGCTTAGAGGGGTTCATGCAGGTACCCCATCTTTTGGACGCTAAGGTTCAGAGTGGGGAATCATACCTTGACAGCCCTGTTAGGGGAGTCAGGGACCAGACCACCTATGATAGGATCCTGTAAGGGAGAATGAGACACCCCAGACCAACCTGGAAGTCATTAAATCCCTAGGGGGCCAGTTGGCAGCGAAACAGCTAATGGGGCTGATAAAGGGTTACCAGGACTCAGCTGAAGGGATCCTAGGGACAGGAAGCTGCTGAGGAGAGGAGCTCCCAGGAGAGCTCACCAGAGCAAGGAGCCTGGAAGGGGTTCCTAGAGCAGTGCTCCCCAAACTGTGGGACATGCCCCCCCAGAGGTGGGGAGGAACATTTGGGGGGCCTGACAAGGCCTGGACCAGCCCCCATGGGTGGTAGGAAGGGAATGTTACCCAGCCCTGCTCTGTCCCCAGCTCCACTCCGGCCCCACCCTCAGCCCCAGCTGCATCTCCGGCCTCGACTTCAGCCACCCACTCCCGGCCCTGCTCCAGGCTGAGAACCCAGCTGCAGCCCCAGACACAAACATGGTTCCGCCCCCGGCCGAAGCCCCCAGCTCCCAGCCACAACTGCGGGTGCACTCCCAGCCATGGCACACAGCTTCTGGCCCCAACTGGAGCCCCGTTCCTGGCCTAGCTCCAGACAGCAGCTCCCAGGGTGGGGGCGCAAACTAGGTAAGGGAGGGCTTGATCAAAAAAGTTTGGGGACCACTGTCCTAGGGAGAGGAGCTGCCAGAGATGACAATGACAGCAGCAGCTGGAGCAGGACACAACCCTGGAGAGCTGCCCCCGGCCGGAGAAAGTGGATACAGAGAATAGAGGCACAGTCTGAAATGACCCAGCTCCAGGAGGGAGGGCTGGAGTCATCTGATTCCATGATGGAAACTAATCCAAGCCCAGCTCCAGGAAGGACTGAGGGCTCCTGATTTAAAGACAGTGAGGAGCTGGAGTGAGAGCTGGAGGCTGGAGCAGAGTGAGGGAAAAGATTTTATTTTGGGGTTTACTTGGACTCAGAGCGGACCCCAGGAGGGGACTGTTCTCTCAGATCTTTTGGACTGTGAGGCATAATTTAAGGAGCGCTGAAGAGGATAAACTGAGGCAAGATGCTTGCCAAGATACCCTGAAATGGCTGAGGCTGGTATCAATAACAATCACAGCCAAGCCCCTAAGGGCTGCATGAGAGCGCAGGGCCTTCCCCATTGCACACAGGGACCCTGGGACTCAGGGAGCCCTGATTACTCTGTCGCACATATTTACCCAGAGACTCCCCTGAGGAGCTGGACCCGGGTCCCTGAGGTCAGAGTGCAGGCAGTACAGTGGCACTGACCGGCCAGGGCTGCTGGGGTAGGGGGAAGGAAAGGGTTAATCCCAGCGTGGTGGCACTTTACTGCCCAGCCCTGGCTGGTCTCTGCCCTCTGGGTGCAGCTCACGATGTGTGTCTCTGAGCAGGTCCTTGCCCTCTCACCCGCCATTTGCCCTACACACAGAGAACCCAGGTGCCAAGGGAAGGAGCAGCCCCAGCAGCACCGCATTGGCCCTGGCACAGGCTGAGCCTGCGAATGCAGCAGCAGAGGCAGCGGCAGAGAGAGGGGCTCAGCCATTGAGAGCAGCAGTGTCCACACCCACAGGGGAGCGGTCAGTGCTGGGACAATGGGTTGGGCTGGGTCAGGGGCTGGGAGCTCTGGCAGTGAGCACGGTGCCAGCACCAATGGACCTGCTGGGGACCCTGGGCCTGGCCTGCCTGGAGCAGCCAGCGAGTGAGTCAAGGCCTGGAACCTTGCCCAGGAAGGGGCTCCTGGGGGGCTGACAGGGGCTGGTGATCCCCTAGAACGAGGCACTGAGCTGACTGGCTCAGGATCCCGACAGGCTCAGGGGCCAGGGGTGTGGAACGGCCCAGAGCCCAGCCGTGTTCAGGGTTCAGTGGGCACAGACTGGGCTGGGCTGGGAGCAGTGAACGGGGAGGGAAGCAGGGATGTGCTGGCTCCAACTTGTCACAGAGAGGAAGGTGCTTCCCCCACAGCCTGGGGTTCCTGCTCCCTGTAGCCCTGAGATCCTGGCCCTGCAGCCAGCACCGACTGCACAGCCTCCATCAGCTGGGACAGACACACCCAGCTTGGCCCCTTCCACTGCCCCTGCTGGGGGTGGGTGGGAAGAGAGGAGCGGGGAGGGGGTAGGATGAAAGGGCCAGTTCAACAATCACAGACCGAGCTCACTGAACCTTCCCACCCTTCTCTCCTCTGCCTTAGTTTCCTCTCTGTCCCTCCTCGTTGTCAGGTTTCTGCCTTTGCCCCCGGTCTCCGCGCTGGGCTTGTGGGAGGGGTTTGGACAGGGGCAGCTCACGCTCAGCCGTTGTGACAGGGTCACAATCTTTTGAGTGAGTCTCACTCACTGAGCAGCAAACCACTGACCCAACCTCACATTGGGCTGTGCTCAGAGCAGACGAGGGGCCCGTAGGATTCAGCTTGTTACCCAGTAACACACGGCCCAGGTCAGACCACAGCAGGCAGACTGGCCGCTCCTGCAGCTCAGAAAGCTGGGCCAGCCTTGGCTAATGGGGGTTGGGGCAGTGCTGAGCGGTGCCCACACAACGCAGCCCTCACATGTCCCAGGAGAGGGGCACAGACACACCATCCATTACCCGTCCGTGCAGCTCCCAGTACAATGGGCCCAGTCCAGGCCTCACAGCACTTGGCTCAGGGACACCCAGTAACTCAGCCATGGAGGGGTCAGGATGTCAGAGTGACAGGGCCTGGTCAGACACCTGGGCAAGTACCAGCAGGTGGCTATAAGTAGCAGGCAAACTGCCCAGTACTCAGCACATCAGCCTCCAGCTATTACAGCTCCAAGCCTGTCAACTGGGTGCGTGTGTGTTCTGGGGTCCCAGGCTCTGTTCAGAGACTCAGGCACAACACAGCTGAATGCCCCAGTAGAATCCACTCACCTCCGAATCTCTTCAGCGCTTCCCTCATGTCAAGGGAAATTTTATACACATTCTTCAGATCAGTAGAAACAACTTCTGGTTTCTGGAGTTTCACATTCTCACTCCTATGAAGAAAATGTCCCATCATCACTCAGCTGCTCTGTACACACATCATCCCAGAACCACCACAAAGAATATAAGAGCAATGAACATAGGAAACACACCTGCTCAAGGTGCTTTTCACATCCTGAAAGGAAAAAAGAGAATCAATGTTCTGTAGTAACACAATGTGCATCAAACTGTGTGAGTTTCACTCTGGGCATCAAACTTTCATCTAAAAAATAGATCAACCCTCCCAGGCTTCACTGCTTTGTGGTAAAATCTCATACACCATTTTGCATTAACACTTGTTTCATTTATGAAGGTGAGACAGGAATTTAGCTAAAGGGTTCTCCCTTCTACGGACCCAACCCATCAGGATCTGTGTTTATCACCTGTCTTGGGTCCAATGTTCTGGAGTCAGAGCAGGGATGGCTTCAGCTCAGTATCATTCTTGTATCATCCATTTAATCTCCCATGGCCTCACTGGGGCTCCATGAGGAGAATTCCCCTCTAACATGAACTGGGATATTTTGGAACTGATGGAGCCCTTAGCCGGATGTTCTGTTTGTCAGTAAACCACAAAACACATTTACTCTAATTGTTGGAATCCAGACCCAGGGATCTGAGTTCTAAGTCTGGATGGGTGGAGAATTTTGATGCCGTCTCACCTTTAGCAGTTCCACAACTGGTTGTTGACACTTCTCCTCGATCTCTGTGATCAGCTGCTGCAGAGAGGAGCTTTGCTGGGAGAGTTTGGTTACATTTTCTCTTAGTCTCTGCAGAGTCTCCCTCTCCTCCTCCTCCAGGCTATGCAGAAGCAGCTGCTCCTCCTCTCTCAGCAGTGTGTGCAGTTTGTTAAATTCACCTGCAATCATCTCTTTCTTGTTCTTCACTTTCCCCTGGAAATAGAAGAATAGGAAAGGCACAGAGAAAACGTGAGCCAGATGTTCAGTTACACAGACTGGGCCTCTGTCCATGAAGCAGGGAATCAGATCAGTATCAGGTTTGTAAGGAGATTTACTTCTTTGGGAAACGTACCATAATGGGTTTCTTTTAGTTCAGAGTTCATATGGCCAGTTCCATAGCGGGGTTGTCTAGGGTGCTTTGTAAAGACACAGTATGTTATTGCAGGTAGCATGGGATGGACACAGGGGAGTGGGGAGAAATCGAGGGAGCAGGAGAGATTTACAGGAGGCCACACAGGGTGTCCATGGGGGCATCTGGGTGCCCACTGCTGGGCACTCAGACACCAACGGGAGCCGTCACAGCAGGATGTGGCGGATGCTCCTTCTTTGACAACCTGCTCCCAGGGATGCAAAGTTCAGGACCTAGGGCTGGTGCTAATAGTCCTTTGGGTGCCATCCGGGGGCTCACATGGGTGTTGGGCACCCAGGCCATTGTCAGGGCTGGCTCTGGCCTCACCCAGCCTGGCCGAGTGCCCCGTGTCCATGTGCCCAGTGCCCCTGGGATCACAGCCTTTAGGGAGCTCGCTAGGCTCACAGAGCAGCGGGTTGGCTGATGCCAGCTCTGTCCCCACCTGCTCTCTGGGCACTTTGATGGACACATTCAAACCTGGCTGTTAATTGTTATGCACCTAAATCCCTGTTGTCTGAGGAACTGAGCACCAACTGCTTCTGCTGCAGCAGTGGGAACTGCTGCGGTTCTGTCCTCTGGAAACCAGACCACTTCCGCAGGGCTCTAAATACGGCTTCAGATGCAGAACCAGAGGCACCCAGCTCTGAGCACTTCAGCTCTTGTAAATGGCCATTTTTATCTGAATAGTGGGGCACCTACTTCTCCTCTCATCCCTGCTGCTGGCGTCTTCCTCACACCCCCCACACTCCCTGCAGGGATTTCACTGTAAGAGGCAGGTGAATCTGAACAGACTTTTTTTCCCCAGGGGTTCATCACCTGGCTACAGACAAGCACAGGGAAAGTCACAGTGACAGTAGCAGGTGACTGGGATGAAGTGGCCACGTGATGGCAACAGAGGCGTCAAAGTGGCCGAGCGCTGCCTGGCTTGACACTGACCTGCCCCTGGCTCTGCTCACTCAGGGGGTGTCCCCACTGCAATGAAGGTGCGACAGCACTGTGTGTAGACACATCCAGGCTAGCTTTGATCTGACTAGCTCGGGTACTCGTAGCTATGAAGCCGCAGCAGCAGCACAGGCTGTACAAGCCCACCCAGACCCTGGGTATTACTCAGTCACTAGCCTGCAGCTGGTGGTTGGGGCCATGTAGATGCACCCAAGGGGCAGATTTTCCACAGAGCTCCACACTCCCAACTGGGTTTGATGTTCAGAAGTGCTCAGCTCCTAGCATGCCCCCAGCCCAGCCAGCTCAGTGAATCTCAACCTCACCCATAGGGGGCAAATCATCCTCCCAGCTCCAGTGTCTGGCCCACGCACTGGACAGATTAACTGCAGGGATTGTGGGTGCAGAGCGAGAAGGAATAATCTGTTTCCTCCAGGCTGCAGAGATGCTAAGGAGCTTTGTCGTGGAGGCCA
Organism: Aldabrachelys gigantea; assembly: GCA_026122505.1. Lineage (NCBI taxonomy): Eukaryota > Metazoa > Chordata > Testudines > Testudinidae > Aldabrachelys > Aldabrachelys gigantea. The sequence goes on from JALNIE010000338.1 coordinate 27,763, forward strand.
CTGAAAACCGATGGCTGTAGCCGCCGATGCACCATCTCCATGTGCAGGAGGGAAACAGGATCCACATAATAGTGAAAACACTGCATCCAATATTGAGAATTTGCCCCTATCAGAGATCCCAGGGGTGGGTCTGCACCACTGTACAAGAGCCAGGAACTGCCCCTCCTCCGCCTACAGGAGCTGCTGCACTGACATCCCCACCAGAGACACAGCCTGATGCTGCCAACCCCATGGATGGCAGGTACCATAGGCCAGGGGAGGCTGAGCTTCCCCAAACAGGATGCAGCGCCCCTCTCTTCGGAGGATGCTGCAGACCTGCTGCCTTTGGAGTGCTGCCTGCGCTCTGCCCGGAGCCCTCGCTCCAGCTCTTCCCCCGAAGCCTGCAGCACTGACCGCTTGCTGCTCGTCAGCTGTGGGGGGCCTGCCAATTGCTCCTCTCTGTCCTTCCCCCACATCACTCACCCTTAAGGCAGGAGGGGGCAGAAAGGAGCAAGCGGTAGGCAAGGGGGACTTGGAGGAGGGGGTGGAGGAGAGGAGCGAGCTGCAAAAGTGAATGGGTCAGCGGGGAGCCTCTGAGGAGGGGGATGAGTGGGAGCCCTGCATGGGGCAGAGCAGGAGTGGGGCATGGGCGGGATCTCGGGGAAAGGAGGACAAATGGGGGTGGAGCAATGGGTAGAGCAATGACCTAGGTGCCAGGGAGTTTCCGGCACTCACGCCCCGCATCCCCAAATGCCAGAGGCATGCGCTGCCCATGGCCGGCACCAAGCCTGTGCAATGGAGCAAACAACCAGAGCAGGGTCATAACCTCATCCTGGAGCTTTACAGCCCCATCATTCCTGGGAACGCTGCACGGGGAAGGGCTCAGGGAGGAATAAACCCGGACACCCACCTGACACTCTGTGATCTTCTCCTCCTCTGCAGACATCAGAGCCAGGGCTTCTTCCAGCTCCTTCCTCAGAGGGGCCAGGGCTCCCTGGAGTTTCTCCTGCAGGGGCATCGTGTGTGATAAACAGCCATTAGTCTGCCTGTCCAATGGGTGGACAGTACTGTCCATATTGGCATTTCATACATGAGCAGTAAAATACCCTGGAAGGAGGCAGCAGACTGGGCTCTGCTGGCCCCAAAGGCCCCATGGGAGCAGAGACGCCAGTCTCAGAGCAGGGGCTCTACTCCCTGCACACACACAGGACCTCTCAGAGCCTGTGTCTGAGCTAAAGCTTCACATCACTGAGCACAGGCCAGAGGGGAAACAGCTGGGAAGGTTCTGAACGATCCCTCCTGCTGCTGAGAGTGAAGAGGTTGGGGCAGCACCTCGCTGCACTGTACCCAGACCCAGGCCAGGAACAAGACCCCACTGTGCTCCCCTCTGTCCAGGCTCCCATGTGGCCTCCCCCAGGCAGCGGCTGAGCACCTGAGCCAGCGCAGTCCCATTAATTGCACAGGGTGAAGCTGTGATGTGGCTGGAGGTCAGGGAGGAACAGGGAACACTCGGTCTTGGCGAATGTGTCACCCATAGTTATAACAGCTCCAGAGCTGGAATACCCCAGGGCTCTTCCCCTTTGACAGGGTGTGATTCATTCACACAGCACAGCAACGTGCTCCTGCTCCCTCAGCCCCGCTCTGTACAACACCCATGGCAGCCCCCCAGAGACATCCCCGTTTCCCTCTTTCATTTCTTTGAGCCCTCGAGTTCTCTCCCGCCCTCTTCCCAAGGGCCCAGGCTGCTGCTGCAGCTGCTGCTGAGAGCTCCTGGGGCGCTGTTCGGTGACACCCCTGCGGTGCTGCTGCAGGGAAGCAGTGAGCGATGGAGCCAGCAGAGGCTAGTGACAGACAGGAGGCGGAAAAGCAGCCTCTGCATCCAGCAAAACAGCTTCAGCAATGAGCAGGGATCAGAACAGGGGAGGGGCAAAGGTGGCTGGATTCTTTGAAACTCCATCCACAAAATAAGCTCCGTCCACGTGAGCCACCAAAATGAGACACCATGTTCTGTTCAAATGGTGCATTGTTCAGACCAGGGTGCAGTTGCTGATTGGCTCCAAGGGGCTCCGGGGGCCAGACTCCCCTCATGGGGCTAGAATGTACCCCTGGGCTCCACTGGGCTCTCTGGGCTTGGTCCTCCTTTACTGGGGGGAAATAAGAGGTGGCATCTCCCAAACATCACCCGCTTGTGGCACTGGAAGGAGGCGTCACTGGCAATAAATGGTGCTGAGCTGTAACTCTCCCTCTCTGCTCTCACAGGGGGAACAAAATAATTATCCGTTCTCCAGTCTGAAGGTAACACACTCACCCAGACTGGCCTGCAGCTCTTGTGATTTAAACCTCACTGGTTGTTAACACCGACCGTGGTGTAAAAAGTCCCCTTATTTCAGCAGTGGAAGCTGCGTGTGAAAAACATTCAGAATCTCAGAGAAAAGTTTCCCACAACAGGTATCTTTCAAGACTTGATAGTCTGATTCTGTCGCCACACTGTCAGATCATTAATTTTGTGACAGCATCTCCCCTACAATGAAGGCTTTACAGAGCTGAATGATGTGTCACTCCTGTGACAGGTAACATTCAGTGAAATCAGCCTGTAATTAAAACCCAAAGTCATTACCCAGTAAACTTGACAGCAATTCCCTACCTTGTACTCCTGGGCAGCTTCCTGTACGGGAACCACCGTGTGAGTGCGGTGAGCCCGGGATCTGTCACACACCACACAGATGGGGGTTTGATCCTCTTCACAGAACAGTTTCAGAGCCTCCTGGTGTTCCCCACACACCCCGTCCCCGCCTGCTCCCTTTGCTTCCTGTAAACTCAGCCGTTTGACCATTTCTACAATATTTGCCAGCTGCCTGTTGGGCCTGAGGTTTCCCTGTTGCCCAGTTTCTCTGCACTGAGGGCAGGAGGCGGCTGTATCGGATCCCTCCCAGCACTGGGCGATGCAGGCTCGGCAGAAATTGTGCCCACAGTCTATAGTCACTGGGTCCTTAAAATACTCCAGACAGATGGGGCACGTAGCTTCCTCCCGGAGACTTTCCACAGGGCTGTCTGTGGCCATGGCTCCCTCTGGGCAGTGTAACAGGCTTAGTTTCGCTTTCCTGAGCCCGGAAATATGCCCCTCCTGCAGCAGCAGCAATTGGGTGTTTCCTTTCCTGGAACTGACTCAGGCTGTTTGCTGAGCTGGAGCCAGACCACCCGTAATGTCCCAGCCCTGGGGGCTTTGGCAAGAAACGTCCTAATAAGGCTCTGATCCTGCAATCAGCCCCCTCTGCTGGTGTGTGTTGGGGGGTCACTGAGGCTTCAGATAGACATCAACTTCCCCTAGTCCTCCTGAGCTGACAGAACTGCATGTCCAAGGAGTGATATTTAGGCTTGGCTGAATTCATTTGATTTAATATGTAATTGTGACAGATAAATATATAAACATTCTTACAAATAAATATTAATCTTATCTATTTAAACTTTCACAGTTTCAGTTTTTATCAATATTATTGTTCACGGTTGTGGGAAATTGGGGGGGTTCAGACAATATTTTAGTCAGACAATTATTTTGACAGTAGACACAGATTCAAAAAGTGTAACTGTTGAAACACAAATTGTCAACATCTCATGTCAAAACATGCTAAGTAAATCTCCTTAAATTAAACCCCAGTAAGTTCTCAAGCAGCATTTTTCTTACTGTAGCTATTTATAAATTTCAGTTCTGATCAATGGAAATGTTTTTTCCATCGCTTTGTGTGCGCAAAGTGAAATCAACATTTGCTGATATCTACCGATAAAATCTAATCCTTTCAAGTCTAGGGATATTCAATTCACATGCCAAAAACTTGGTTAAGATGGAATCAGTGTTTCAAAGGGCCGATTCTAACGTACCCTAAGGCAGCTCTGCCTCAGCGTAAGGGAGACACAGTGTTAAAGTGTTGCCAACATTGATGATTTTTATAATGAATCTCATGAACATAACAATGGCCAGACTGGGTCAGACCAATGGTCCATCTAGCTCAGTATCCTGTCTTCCAACAGTGGCCAATACCAGGTGCCCCAGAGGGAATGAACAGAACAGGTGATCGAGTGATCCATCCCTTGTTGCCCATTCCCAGCTTCAGGCAAACAGAACTTAGGGACACCTAAACAAAGGAAGTTTCTAGTTGTCTTGGTGGCAGAGAAAAACTTAAAATGTGACCTGAGTCAGCCTAAAGTCTGAGAAGTCAGAAAACAATTCGAAATAACTCAACATTTATTATTATTTTTATTTTTTAGTCTCACAAAAGGCATCACATCATTCTGCGGGTCCTGACTCATGATTTTGAAAAGTTTGAGGTTGGCAATCCTGTGTCACTGAGAACTCCGGCCTTAAATCCCCATCCCCCATGGAAAGCCCCCTGATTTTGTGCCATCATTTATCTAACACAGCAGAGTTAAGAGATGGGGAAACAGAGAGGGCAAGGTGTGGGAATGTGCATAGAGCTGGACTGTGGGCCCAAGCCGCAAATGAGCACAGCTCCCTGGATTGGGGGTGACGTAAAGGAATCACTTAGAATGCTCAGTTTTATATTTAGGTCCTTAAAGCCTTTGCTGGAGAAGCCAGGCCTGAAAACCTGAACTCATCACTGCCAAGGCGTTATTGCCAGCACCACGTAAGCAAAGAATCAGGCAGCTACTGAAGAAAACATGAGGGTTTTTCTTCTAAAAAAATTATATTCTGGACTGCTGGTTTGTTTGTGAGCAGTCAGGATTCGCTCTGGTCACGTTCTCAACCTTTTCTACTTAGCTCTGAGAGCAAGGAACTTACTTTTGTTAAAGTGAGAGCTGAGATTGTCATGTACTAACAGGATTCCAAGAGCTATGGCATAAAGAAAAACACCAGCTAGTGAAGGAGTCAGTGTGAAATCAGGAAAACTTGCGACAACCCCAATGTGACATTTGTGATTTGATGCGAACAGGAAAGAGCTGCACTACTAGCTATTGCAGGTCCTTACCTGGCCCCCATCCCTGCACTGTCCGAGCAACTCACAAACTTCCACAGGCTTCGACTTACCATACTGCTGTACAGAGACACCTGTACCTGCCAGTAGTGTGGGGGCAGAGTTAGGACAGTGCCTTCAGCTGATGTTACTGAGCATGCTCAGCTTGTGTGAGCATGGTCACTACAAGCCAAGCAGCAAATCAGTGCAGTGGCTGGGAAGGCAGCACATGGTTTCATTTGCCCCCTTCCTCCTCACACAATGTCTCTGCTACTGTGGGATGTGGAAGGTTGTTACTCCATTTAGAAGAGGGGAAATTCGGGCCCAGACAGAATAAGTGACTTACCTGACTTCACACAGAGCAGGGAACGGAACCTGGGTTTGCTCAGGGTAACTTAGCACCTTAACTACTGGGCAAACCTTTCCTTCTACAGCCAGAACCTGGGAGAAGAGGATGAGGAGATGGATGGACACACACAGAGTTTGTCTGATAATCATCTCACTGACCCTCCCCACAGGCACTAGGCCAGTCTGTGCAGAGCCAGGTGATAATGGTGACATCACCAGTCCCTGATGTGGGCTTTCAGGGGCTACTAGCCCCTGATTGGCTTCCTTTGGTTGGCCCTAGCATCTAATTAGGCCTAAAAGTCTGCTTCAGTGCCTTTGGGCTATGTCTCTAGAGACAGCCTGACACAGGGTTTTACTTTTTTTATCTACACACAACCCTAGCCTCTCTGTCCCTTTTCCATCTCTGGGCTCTCTCCTTTTATCGCAGGCCTTGTTTCCCCTATTGGTTGCAGCTGTGGGTGCCTGTCTCCATGATTGGCAGTTGAGGCAGCTGTGTGGGGGCATGGTCAGGCTGCTTGCCTGCAGGCCAGAGAGGCTCCCCTCCTCCTACAAAACTCTGCTCAGTGGGGGGGGGGGGGGTAAACCCCCTTATAGGTGGACAGGAGTGAAAGTGAATAATTTTTCAGGCCTGCTCTGAAGTGCTCAGGCTGTGTCTGAATACCTAGTCACTTGCTGTGCTCAGCTACCCACAGCCCCATCTTCCCTGTAGAAACAGGGTTAAAGGATTTAAATACAGGCCTCTCAGTTGTAAGAAACAGAGCAACTGCCATGCTAAGTCTTAGCCTAATCTCACAGGATCTGTAGAAACAGGGCTCATGTCAGAAGCGAGTGGGAAGATGCTAGAGTAGAGTCAGTGAGACCCAGCCTTGAGATAGCGATGTTTTGAGAACAGAAGTGAGAAAATACAGGAATGGGCAGGATATAAACTGCAGATGTTTTTCATTAATGCAGGCTACTAAAATGTATAAATGCTTGTGTGATCTTGTTTGTACTTTGGAGAAACTGAGGCAGAGATGCTCTCTGCCAGCTGTACTCTTCTCTTGCAACTGCTCAAATAAAGCTGGATTTTGTTGCTTCCAACCTGAGAGTGGAGTTCATTTCTTCCATGCCCCCCAGTTCTGTTTTCATTCCCTAGAAATGCTTTCCACTGGGGATCCCCCATTTCTGAACAGATCCCTGTGGAGGAAAGGATAAGAAACAGAGACACAAACATCTCTCCCTCACCCACAGTCTCTGCCAGTCCCTGCTCCTCATCTAGTGCAGAACTAAATTTAAAACCAGCCCACTGGGGCTGTGAGCAGGTAAATCTCCCTCCCCCAAGGCAATAACACAATGCCTCCCCCCCACCATATGGACAGAGGCTGAAAGTCCATCTGAAGGCAGCTCAGAGGCCTGTGGAATGTGCTGGGATCTCAGCCTGGGCCCTAGTTGGGGAAGGTGACCCCCCCACACACACCCAACAAGGTCTGCACCCATTTCTCCCTCCTTATCAGGCCCAGCAGCAAGGGCAAAAACTAAGTGGTGTTTGGAGACCAAAGCTCCTCTTCACCAAGTGATGTCTGAGGCCCGTTGGCCAAGGCAATCTGGGGAGTGGCCTTCTGGAGCCAGAAAAGGAGCTGCAGCTGTGATGGGAAAGGCCTGCTGGGCAGAGATGCTGCTGGGGAAGCAGCTAGTTACTTCATGAGCAACCAGCTAGGCTCAAGCAGAAGATCTCACTGCTGCTGGTTGGTTGCTGATGGATTGCCTGAGAATTGCAGTCATCAGCCAAACACAGGTGACAAGCTGTTATTTTTGGCCCCCAGAAGTGGCCTCCAGGAGCTGTGAGGGGGAGGCTGGAGAGATGAGTCCCTCAGCCCATGTCACTTGCCGCTGACTGTGGCCACAAGACAATCCCCAGACTGCTGAGGGGAACAGTGGGATGGGGGACACTCTCCAACAGCTAGGTCAAAAATCATGGGCTGGGGTAAAGTGAAACAAGCCAGAGACATAAGCATAGGTGGTGGGTTCTATGGGCCCATGATGCCTGGGCACCAAGAATATTCCTGGCCCGGGCCAGCTCCAGCAATGTCTGAGCCCGGGTCTCCTGCTTGGCCCTGTCCTCTGCCCTGGGCGCCCCCCAGGCCATTTAAAACAGCCCAGGACCAACACCGGCACCACAGCAGAGCTGAGCGACTTCTTGCCTGCTCACTCCATGTGGCTCCTGGCCCCTCCCTGTAGCCTCTGTTAGGAGGCTTATTCCTTCACCCGCTCACTTCCCTGGTCCTCCTCACGAGAACAGAGAGGAACAGTACCCCAAGTCCAAAGGTGCAAACAATTCAATGTTTATTGGGGTGAACTTCCAGCAAGTATGATTCCAGTTTCCTTACTTAGTGTCCCCCTTCCCAGCTCTGACACTACAGAGCCTTGCCTGTGTCCCTGTTTGTTCCCATCCTGTTTCCATTTCCCCCTTTAGCAAAACATGATCCCAATTCCCCCATCCCCAGTCCCTGTTTCCAACCTCCCCCACCCTTTACTTCCTGAGTGACTACAGACTATATAGTAAAACCTGAGTTTTGCTTAGCTATTCCTTAACCAATCATTTTACTGAAATTTAATCAACCAATCCTAACATGGTTATTTAACCAATTATATTCCACCACCTTAATTGGTTTACACATAACAAAATTAATTATACAGCAGACAGAAACAATCACAGAACCAGACAGAGACCATGCAAATAAACGTACAAAACAATACAGAAGTGAGGATTTCACAACTACATCTATAAAGACATAAGGGTTTTCCAGCTGTGTCTGTTGATACGTGAGTTGTTGCCAGATAGGATGCTATCAAACTAAGTTTCCTTTTACATCTTCTAGGCTCTTCCCTTTCTCTGGAGGTGATAGGAATATCCGGACAGGATTGTATTCCTAATAGCCCAATAGCACCTTATTTCAAGGTGACTAGTTTGGAATGTGAGGATGTGACCATTCGCTTCCCAGCTTCTGGCTGCCTTTGGTGCTTGGCTGAAGAACCAGGCCTCAGACTGTCACAGTAAGAGAGGCCATTACACAGACGGTGATTTTTGATTCTCTCTTTTATACCTCTATAACTAGCTAAGTGATAAGAATACACCTAAATTCTTAAAGTATAGGCCTTTGCAGACAGGCCTGAATATCTATATCTTAACAGACACGGCTGTCCGACCGATAGATGGCTGGCACAAACAGGACAACATAGAGTGCTTTCACTTAAAGCTAAACTTTACTTAATCTCAAGCACTTACACATGTCCGCAACAGGTTAGTAAGACACCCTTTACTGAAGTTGGGTGTGGTTCTTGATTGGCACAGTGGCAGTCTTCCAATGGCCAATCTTCCATCTGCCAGTGGGAACAACAAGATGTGTTCAGAGGGAGAGAGTCTCTGAAGAGTCCAACTACCCCAAACTTTCTTCCCTTATTTATTCATTAGTATTAGAACAACACGTCACCAGAGTGACATCCAAACGCCCTCCCCTCCCCTCCTGACTCGGTCATGCTGCTGCATACGCCAGTGCCATCACAAGGACGAGGCGAGCGAGGCACTTGCCTCAGGAGCAAAAAGCCAAAGGGCACAAAGTGGTGGAGAAAAAAAAATCCGCTGGCAGGCACAGAGACATCTGTAACCGAGGTGATCTCCCACCTCATCCTCAGCCCCAGAGCCCTCACCCTGACTCTCACTCTGATCCCCCCATACTCCAAACCCCTCATCTGCAGCCACAACCCACAGCCCTCCCCCTTGCACCCCATCCCTCTGCACCCCATCCCATCCCCAAACTCCCTCCCGGAGCCTGCACCCCAATCCTCTGCCCGAGCCTAGGACCTGCACCCCAGACCTCCTCCTTCTCCCAAACTCCCTCCCAGAGCCTTGGGTGGGTGGGTGTGTGTGTGGGGGGGTTCTGGGCACCACCAAAATTTCTACAAACTTGCTACCCCTGATCCTGCCCTGCAGACCTGGACTCCCAGCATTCTCAGGACACTTACTAATCCCTCGTGGCCGCTGCTGATATCCAGCACCTCCCATCTCTCTTAACCTGTGGGTCCCTCTCTGATTTGGAACTGGACTGGAACCAAAGACCATCTTGGAAGCAACATTACCAGCCCAAGCAGTCAAAAATCATGAATTGACCCCTCAAAATCACAGGCTTTACCACTGCCACTTCATTCGTTCTTTGGCGGCAATTTGGCAGCAGGCCCTTCCCTCTGAGAGGGACGGAGGGACCCACCGCTGAATTGCCACTGAAGATCTGGCCCGGGGGAGGGGGGGTGCAATTATATGTATTCTTGCCTTGGACACAAAAATATATAGTTAAACCTCTGGCATATGCCCACTTACAGCCTGCTGACTTGGCTACTTTTACCAATAAGCAGTAGAGGTTCAGGCACTTTGCTTGTCTGCCGAGATCTCCCCATACATTGCTGGGGGCTGGTTTGGGAATAATCATTAGGGACAAGGAGCCAGGAACCAAGAACAGGACCAATTTTGTAGCTTGCAACTCCAAGCCTGTTTAGTCAACACCAGACACTCTCTCTAGATTGGCCGGAGTCACACTGTGCTCACAGTGACTGCTTGGCTTTTGCCTCTGCTTCTCTGTTCTTGTCTGTTCGCTGGTCCTCTGCATTTTGCATATTTTCTCTCACACATCCTCCTACTGTAGAACTGATGTGAATGAAATTGTTTTTAGCTATTCACTGTATCATTGTAACTTCTGGTCACCATTTCATTACCCTTGCCATTTTACTTACAATGTAACTTCCGTTCACCATTTCATTACACTTGCCATTTTGCCTACATTGTAACTTCTGTGGTCTATTGTAATTCAAAATCCATTTTAAAATGCTTACTCCATTTTGTGGAAGGCTTGTGCTGCAGCCTCCATTTTTGCGAGCCCTGCTGTAGTTTTATTAGTTTAGTTTAGATGCGTGAATGAGATATGTATGGGTGATAGAATCAGCCTCCAGCGCCAGCCCGTCCTGATCAGATAAAGTTCAAACACCAACGGCTGAAGACCTAGACAACAGCCCTAAACAAAGTAAGAAGAATCCACCCTAAAAAGAAAAGGACAAAAGAACAACAGAAGGAAGATCAAAGCCAGGTCCGAGGCTGAAAGTCACGCCTGCAATTGACAGGTGATCAAGCACCAAACCCAGAGGCGGCGTGACACAGCAAGACCTATAGACTTTGAATCCAAACTAAAAGCCTATAAAAAGGAAGGGTGAGATGAGAGACTTTGGGTAACGTTCTGCTATCAACATCAGGGTGCATCGGTGCGCGCCCGATAGAGAGCCGGCTCATCCTCGTGCTCAGCTTTCCTGGCCAGTTAGCTGCCACGAGCTACGGTCCCAAGCTGCAAACTCAAGCCATGAACTCAAGCTACAGTCAGGACTGGTAACTATCCAGCAGCTGCAGAACATTTGGGGGTGGTGGTGGTGGTGAGTGTATGTGTATAAGCATTGAGGTATTTGCTAGTAGTTATAGATCAATAATAAATGTGGCATTTTTGTCTTGACCCCTAAAACGATCCTGTGTGGTTTTGTCTGTACAACACAAGTAGCTGTGGAGCCAGCCCTGGGGTGGAGTGGGTCACTCTCAGGGTTTCACTGAGGGCACAGAAAGAAGAAGCCAGCAAATGCCCTCACCTCCTCACTGTGAGATGAGGTCTAGCTCTGAGCCCTAGTCAGATGTGCCCAGTGCAGCATGAATGACTTGTGGGCTGTTACGTCTAAACCAAAGAGTCTAGGATTCAGGACTCCTTCGTGGCTGAAGAACCTGATTTGTGACGTATACGGTCTGTCAGTGCAGTGTATAGGAATTGGGTAGTGTCCTTTTAAATAGTTTGTGAGCCTTGTAGTGGTGCTCACTGTGTTCTGTGTTTTAGAAGCTGCCAGAAATCAGCCAGAGCAGTAGGGTGGATGTAGTGTCAAGGCCTGACAAGATGGTGTATAGATAGTAACTATGGTCAGTGGGGACCCAGGTGTAGCCTGTGATTTCTCCATGTTGCTGGTTGTGGGCAGGTTGAGCAGATGTGGTTTACAAAACAAGGCAGTGATGTGGGGTAGACGGTGATGACCAGCAACAGCAGCAAACCCAGCGAGGATGCCGGAGCTCCTACCTGACGCCAGCCTGTGAACCTGCAGAACAAGGCAGAGAGTGACATAGCCGGGCAGAGCAGAGCTCACTGTGGAGCCGGGGGAGAACAAGGGAACCTTCCCTGTCATCGCAGCTTGGTCTGGGGAACAGAAGAAATAACAAACCAGATGGCGAATGAGTGGGATGCAGTGACAGTGCCAGGTTGTCTGACTTTCATAGCCCTGGTCCATGGATCAGTTATGTTTACATTAGCCCACTTCCCAATATTCATAGCCTAAGATCAGAGGGGACCATTAGATCATCTAGTCTGACCTGTGGCACAAGCCAAAGAAACATTTAAAATATTATACATAAGGGTAGGTTAAGAAAAGAGCATTTAAAAACATTAAATAAAAGAGAAACATGTAAAGATAGGTTAAAAGAGAGACCAGAGCAAGAAAAGGAAAAAGAAAATCCCTTTGCAAAGGGGAAAGACAGAGCGTGGTTGAGTCAGAGAGAGAGATCTTACCCTTGCAGCTGTTCCTGGGGAAAGAGGGAGCTCCCAAGGGTCTCAACCCCTCGGGCTAGTTATCACCGCCTTTGGGTCAGACCCATCAGATGCTGTTCTACAGCTGCGTCATAGAATACATTTTTTCTGAACCAATCCTATAGTTCCAAGATTTTTAAACAAGAGCCATCTCCCTCCCCTCCCCTCACTGTCCCCTCCCCCTTTTAACTGCCTTATTCTTATCTAAAAAACCAGACCCCAAGCATCTTTCCCACCTTTAGCACTTTTACATAGGTGCTTTAATAAAGGTTAAAACCATAAGCCCTTAGTAACAAAGACTGGTCATTTTTTAGTGAAAACGCTTTGAAGCTGGAGCAAAGCCACTGTTAGCAAAAACAGCATCTGTGAGCCAGTGGATCAGAGATAAGAAGGCTGCTTTTTCCCCTACTTTTTAATAAACACTAGTGAAAGTTATATTATGTTTTGTAAAGGAATAAACACTTTCAAAGACAATCCTATATGAAGACAGAGCCCTTTATTTAACATTTTACATGTGTTTCAATTAAAAAAAATGAGCCTGCAGAAACACCACAGTTTGAAAACCACAGAATCTTAATAACAGCTAGTTTAGATTCCCCTAATTCGGTAAACCAGTGGATCAGAAAGAAGTTTATATTCCTCCCCACTTTTTAACAAATCCATGCCAAAGTTATATTGAGCTTTCATTTTCTTAGGACTTTAGATTTAAGTATGAATTTTTCTGTAGCCTATCTGAAGAACTCCCCACCCCTCGACTTTCCCCCATACTTTTAACACTTGCCAAACGTGCTGTGTTTCATTATAGAATGGTTTTCTTAACGTTTAACATGAAATAGAAGGTTTTTTAACATGAAAATGCAGTATTGACTGAGGGTATGGCTACACTGGAGAGTTGCAGCTCTGGTGATGGGGTTACAGTGCTGCAACTTTCTCTGTGTCCACATTTGCAAGGCACAGCCAGCGCTGCAGCCAGGGAGTTGCAGCGCTGGCTGTACACCTAGTCTGCTTGGGGTATAACAGATGCAGCACTGCTCGTCAAGTGTAGCCACCAAAAGCGCTTTTATTGGCCTCCAGGGTGTTAAGAGGTATCCCAGAATTCCTGTCCACAACAAACTGGAAGAATGGCTGAACTACGAGCTCCCCAGAGCTACTTATCTAAAAAACAAACACAGCTGCTCTTTGCTCCAGCGAGCAAGCGGAGGCAGGGGAATTGCTTTGGAATGTTCACAGCTGTTTGCTTGAGGAGAGAGGGGAGTCCGTGTTGAGCAGCTGCTTATGTGGTCTGAAGGCTATTTAGGAGTGCATAATTTGCATTTAGTGAATAAGAGAGGGGTGGGGGAAGAGTCAAAACTTTTAAAATGATTGAAGGTAGGTGCTGTGTATCTTCCAGTCCTTAGAATTTGCAAGGCAGGGAGCTGACACGTCAGCTCCAAAAATCCACTCTTTCTGTCTCCCCCACACTCCCTGTCACACTACATCCCACCCCCCCACCCCCATTTTGAAAAGCACGTTGCAGCCACTTGAATGCTGTGATAGCTGCCCACAATGCACCACTCCCAACAGTGCTGCAAATGTGGCCACACTGCAGCGCTGTCTCTACACAGCTGTACGAAGGCAGCTGTAACTCCCAGCGCTGTACAGCTGTAAGTGTTGCCATACCCCAAGTGCTTAGTCCTGCTGTGGGGCCAGTGTTTCTGTGGAAGAGATGGCCCAGTCTGCACTAACAGCAAGGTTCCCCCACTGAGAGCTCAGCTGAAATCACTGAGAGCTGGTAGAACCTCAAGAGACCAATTTGCAGAGGTCACAGTGGCAGGTGGCAGCAGAAGGTGATGGTGCAGGGCCATTGGCTACAGAGTGATGGAGTGAATGGTGTCACAATGAACAACAGTGGCCAGAGCGAACAGTGAGCAGCGGAAGGAACAAGCAAGATGCCTTCTTGCCCCCTACCTGGGAGGTGAACTCATGTGAAAGCACCTCTGAACTCTGAGTCTCCATTGACCAAGGACAATATAGGTGAGTGTTAACGAGGCTGTTAATTATACTGGAGACACACAACACAGTTCATGCAAACAAACATGGCTGTGGCATTGTACTTTCTCTTTAAGCAAGAGATACCACACAGTACAAACTGGAGGCCAGTGTTAAGTACATTGTCACATATTCACCCTGAAGTTGAACACTGGTTCTGAACAAAACCAGCGAATGCTCACTATCTTTCTGCAAGAAATTCAACTGGCTGGCTAGAAGCATGTGGTGCAACAGTGAAAGACTCAACAGTGGAAAAAATGAAGAACTTTCTTACTACATTCAAAAAAATGTGCATATGTGGCTGATGCATGCACTGATGCAAATTGGCATCAAGTATTAAGTTATGGTGTATGTTCTCTTGATGTCAGTGGTAGGCCAGTAGATGCATTTCTAGATGTCAAGTTATAGAAGACACATTGGCTATTCTGGGGCCTATACAGCCCCCCTGCTGGGTGTGTGTATGGGGCCCCAGGCCTCCATTGGGAGGATGGGGCAGAGATGACTTGGGCGGCAAGGAGGATCCACCCCCCAGCACTCACCATTGGCACGGCTGGGGCCAGGCCTAGGCCTCTGCACTTCCTACTGCCTGTGAGTGCAGGCTCTGCTCTGCTGCAGTCCTCAGGGGAGTGCAGGCAGGGCTGGGGCGGAGCAGGGGTGGGGCAGGAGGAGGTGGGGCAGAACATGGGTGGGGGCTTTGGGGAAGGGGTAGACTGGACTGGAAATAGAAAGGGTTTAACAGTTTCCCTCAGTTGCACAATATCACTATCATAAGAAAAAAATATTTAACTAAGATTATGAATACTCTTTTGAATATGGAAACAACCAATCACTCTTGGATCAATAACCTTCAAAAGCAAATACTTTCTAAAATTAAAACAAAGTGTAGCCCCTTCTTTTGTGATGTTCTTCGGGAGGTAGCAAACACTTTTCATTGTTTTTCAGTGGAGGATGGGGCTGCCCCTTGCCCAGCCTGGGCCAGGAGTGGTGACTGCAGGTGGCGGGGCAGAGTGTCACAAGTCCGGCACTCACGCAAGCCCCAGCTACTTAGGTCCAGACTCCAAGAAGCCCTTTCAGAGTCAGTCGTCTCCTGGTGGGTGCCAGGAGGGGGAAGGCTGCCATCACATGTGCGCCTCCTCCCTCCACAGGTGCAGCAGCTGCCTCAGCCTGCGAGTGACACCGGTCTCTTTGTCTTAGGTAGCAGGGGCAGCAGCCGGTGAGGGAGTGCAGCATGGAGAGGCAGAGCAGCCACCCGCTGCTTAGGGCGAAGGCAGGGATATGAGG
>JALNIE010000339.1:0-15000 GCA_026122505.1 Aldabrachelys gigantea
CTTAGATTCCTGACGGCGATTGTTAGTCTGGTCGTGCCATTCAAGGTACGCGTCAAATTGTCCCTGAGGTACAGCATTGGCGCGTAGGGTACCCCGAAGGTACTCAAGTCGGTCAGGGTCAAAACTTCCCTCTAAGGGAAAGCGTAACTTAGGATCTTTCCGGGTATACCAATTCCATTTCTGCATATATTTACACGTCGACGATCCGCGGTGCACATACATATAAGCAGCGGGGGTGCCTTTCGGTGGGACAGGAATCCCTTTGGATTGCCCAGCCCCCATTACTCAACACCCTTTTGCAAGCCACTCACACACAATAACGGGAACCCACACCTTGCACCCCAGCGTTAGAGCCCCTCACCAAGGCTTGCCAGCTGGGGAAGCATCACAGTCACAACAAACTCATTCAGGCTGAACTGTGGGGCTTGCTTTCGAGACACTCACGGTCACGAGCTTTCACTTCGCACTCACTCCAGCCGCTTGGCCTTCACACGATCATACAGACACTATTTTTGACACAAAATCCTGGGTGTACCCCGTCCTTGTTGGACAGGCCTACCCCAGGGAGCCGGCTATCGGGAACGGGAACTGCAAGACTCTAGAGTGATCACTGCGACCTATGGTCCAGTGTACCTTACCGGGAACCGGGAACCTTTGGCTGTACAGCTCAGGAGTAGACAGACAGACAAACCTTGAAACTCGGAAACATTCTTGATTTCTACCGATTTACAAACATAGGACACACAAATCTTACTTACATACATAACACAAGGGCGTCAGGTCTGCCCGATGGCTAATATGTTCGAATCCAGCTTGTGACTTACCCAAACCAGAGCCTACGGACCACGCCTTTACCAACCCCATAGAGATTTCAAAAGGTCTCTTACCTCTCGGTGGGCCCGGGGTTGGGAAGGGTCGTCTGCGGTCCTCTGATCCAGGCAAGCCCTCTTGTGGATTCCCGGCCAACGCACCAAATTGTCGGGGAAAAGAAGACCACCTCTGTGATTTGATCAGACAGCCTGAGGCACTTTTATTGATTATACACCTGTGCACAAGTGAAGGCCAGCATGTCCCCATACAAGGGTTAAGCTGACCTCCTGAATATGAATATGTCTTTGCTTATATAGCTTAAATCGCACATTAACATATTTCCTTAAGTCATGGGTTATACCTTATTTGGTTAATCATATGGCTTACATTACACAAACAATTAATTAATTTCCTTATTTGGTACATAAACCCCTATAACCCCCCAAAGATGCAAGCACAACATGTTTCATTTCCGTACAGATAGTCCCCTGATAGTCAGGCGGCCTTGACTATTCAGACACCCCTACTTGCGGTTACATTTGGCAGACTAAATAGGCCTATTTAGGGTCTTTGTGACCTATGTCTAGTTCCCCAATTCCGGCCAGATGGCTTATATGCTGATAAATCATTTTATATTTTGTTAATTATAGCGCTATGACATTTATCTCTATTCAATGATGATTTAAGCAGGCTGTTGGGATATTAGATTGGGTTGTTAGGGAAATTCCATACAGGCCTCCTTAACGTGGTAGTAATTGTTAGTAGGAATAATAGACTAGGGGGCTTTTTCCCCAACAACTGATAAACAAAAATAGGTCTGGGATTAGGATTTTTGACTTCTCAAAGGCTAACTTTAAAGAGTTAAGGAAATTAGTTAGGGAAGTGGATTGGACTGAAGAGCTTGTGGATCTAAATGTGGAGGAGGCCTGGAATTACTTTAAGTCGCAGCTGCAGAAGCTATCAGAAGCCTGCATCCCAAGAAAGGGGGAAAAAACCATAGGCAGGAGTTGTAGACCAAGCTGGATGAGCAAGCATCTCAGAGAGGTGATTAACAAAAAGCAGAAAGCCTACAAGGAGCGGAAGAAAGGCGGGATTAGCAAGGGAAGCTACCTTAGTGAGGTCAGAACATGTAGGGATAAAGTGAGGAAGGCTAAAAGCAATGTAGAGTTGGACCTTGCAAAGGGAATTAAAACGAATAGTAAAAGGTTCTATAGCCACATAAATAAGAAGAAAACAAAGAAAGAAGTGAGACCGCTAAACACTGAGGATGGAATGGAGGTTAAGGATAACCTAGGCATGGCCCAATATCTAAATAAGTACTTTGCCTCAGTCTTTAGTAAGGCTAATGAGGAGCTTATGGATGATGGAAGGATGATAAACGGGAATGAGGATATGGAGGTGGATATTACCACATCAGAGGTGGAAGCCAAACTTGAACAGCTTGATGGGACAAAATCGGAGGGCCCGGACAATCTCCATCCGAGAATATTAAAGGAACTGGTGCATGAAATTGCAAGCCCATTAGCAAGAATTTTTAATGAATCAGTAAACTCAGGGGTTGTACCGTACGACTGGAGAATTGCTAACGTAGTTCCTATCTTCAAGAAAGGGAAAAAAAGTGATCCGAGTAACTATAGGCCTGTTAGTTTGACATCTGTAGTATGTAAGATCTTGGAAAAAATTTTGAAGGAGAAAGTAGTTAAGGACATTGAGGTCAATGGTAATTGGGACAAATTACAACATGGTTTTTCTAAAGGTAGATCGTGCCAAACCAACCTGATCTCCTTCTTTGAGAAGGTAACAGATTTTTTCGACAAAGGAAATGCAGTAGATCGAATTTACCTTGACTTCAGTAAGGCATTTGACACGGTTCCACACGGGGAATTGTTAGTTAAATTGGAAAAGATGGGGATGAATATGAAAACTGAAAGGTGGATAAGGAACTGGTTAAAGGGGAGACTACAACGGGTCTTACTGAAGGCTCTCAGGCTGGAAGGAGGTTACTAGTGGAGTTCCTCAGGGATCAGTTTTGGGACCAATCTTATTTAACCTTTTTATTACTGACCTTGGCACAAAAAGCGGGAATGTGCTAATAAAGTTTGCGGATGACACAAAGCTGGGGAGTATTGCTAACACAGAGAAGGACCGGGATACCATACAGGAAGATCTGGATGACCTTGTAAACTGGAGTAATAGTAATAGGATGAAATTTAATAGTGAAAAGTGCAAGGTCATGCACTTAGGGATTAATAATAAGAATTTTGGATATAAATTGGGGACACATCAGTTGGAAGCAACAGAGGAGGAGAAGGACCTTGGAGTATTGGTTGATCACAGGATGACTATGAGCCACCAATGCGATATGGCCGTTAAAAAAGCAAATGCAGTTTTAGGATGCATCAGGCGAGGTATATCCAGCAAAGATAAGGAGGTATTAGTACCATTATATAAGGCACTGGTGAGAGCTCGCCTGGAATACTGTGTGCAGTTCTGGTCTCCCATGTTTAAGAAGGATAAATTCAAACTGGAACAGGTTCAAAGACGGGCTACTAGGATGATCCGAGGAATGGAAAACCTGCCTTATGAAAGGAGACTCAAAGAGCTCGGCTTGTTTAGCCTGACCAAAAGAAGGTTGAGGGGGGATATGCTTGCTCTTTATAAATATATCAGGGGGATTAACATTAGGGAGGGAGAGGAATTATTTAAGCTTAGTACTAATGTAGACACAAGGACAAATGGGTATAAACTGGACATTAGGAAGTTTAGACTTGAAATTAGATGAAGGTTTCTAACCGTTAGAGGAGTGAAGTTCTGGAACAGCCTTCCAAGGGGAGTAGTGGGGGCAAAAGACATATCTAGCTTTAAGACTAATCTTGATAAGTTTATGGAAGGGATGGTATGATGGGATAGCCTAATTTTGGCAATTGATTTTGGCAATTGATCTTTGATTATCAGCAGGTTATTATGCACAGTGGTCTGTGATGGGATGTTAGATGGGATGGGATCTGAGTTACTGCAGAGAATTCTTTCCTGAGTGCTGGCTTGTGAGTCTTGCCCACATGCTCAGGGTTTAGCTGGTCGCCATATTTGGGGTTGGGAAGGAATTTTCCTCCGGGGCAGATTGGCAGAGGCCCTGGAGGTTTTTCGCCTTCCTCTGCAGCATGGGGCATGGGTCACTTGCTGGTGGATTCTCTGCAGCTTGAGGTCTTCAAACCGCAATTTGAAGACTTCAATAACTCAGACATAGCTTAGGGGTTTGTTATAGAAGTGGATGGGTAGGATTCTGTGGCCTGCTTTGTGCAGGAGGTCAGACTAGATGATCATAATGGTCCCTTCTGACCTTAAAGTCTATGAGTCTATGAGTGGGGGAGAGAGAGAGAGAGAAAGACCAGCTGCACATGTCTGTAGTTGTGATGTTTATGACACATGTACATTGTTACAGAACAACCCAGTCTGACAATTTAATGTTTATTTTGTTAAGATGAATATTTTGGATTTCTTGACATTCCACAACTGAAATACAAATGACGTTATTTCGAGAAGTTAAACTTCACTATAGATTTGAGGGAAAGAAAAATAAATGTAAATAATTCCGTTTCTACAAATATATTTATCTGCTTGTTTTTTGAAATACTGTTGAAATGTAAATTAAAATATTCTTGTATTTACACCTTGTTACAATAATATTTTCTAAATTAAAATAATCTTTTTTCTTTCATATTTTACATGGAGATTTCACAGCGGTAGAAAATTCTGGCCAGAGTGAATGACCCCATCCACCTCCATCTGCTACCCCTGGGGCAGGGGACAGGGAAGGTGGGGGCTGGGTGTCCCAGGTGTCCGGTTTTCAGCTGGAACCTCCAGTTGAAAAGGGAAACTGGCAGCATCCGGTCAGCACAGAAAGTCCAGTTGCTACAGTAACTGGCCCCAGCACTGGAGGCGGGAAGAGCAGCAGGGCTGGGAGGGGCCAGTCTGTGCCGTGGGGTCACTGTCAGGGACCGTGATTCCCTCCGGCCTGAGCTTAGACCGGACAGATTATCAGGGGAGCCGCGTTTGTACTCTCAGCGTTGAGACAAGGACAGAAATAAGGGCGTAGCATCCCGGAGAAGGTGTCAGTGAAAGTGAAGAGATGGGACCTGTCAGTCACATTGTAAAACAAGATCTCGCCCGCCTCATAGTCCAGGAAAATCCCCACCCGGCTGGGCCTGACGCTCACGGGGAGAGGGTTTGGGGGGGAAGTGAGGGCCTTGTATTCCCCATTCCACAGCTGCATGGTCCAGAATCCATTCTCAGGTGTGGGTGTGATCCATCCCTTCCTGCTCACAGATTCCCTACAAACCCCCAGCATCCAGTCAGGCTTCTCTCCCACCTCCACCTCCCAGTAATGCCTCCCGCCTGCGAACCCCTCAGCGCCCAGGACAAAGACACAAGTATCAAATCTCTCAGGATTGTTGGGCAGATCCTGACGTTCATCTCCGTGTCTCACACGTTTCCGATCCTCAGACAGGACGAGGTCAGGATTTGCTGTGTCTGGATCCAGAGTCACGTCCACTGGGGAGAGAGTCACAGAGTCAGGGCCGGGGGCAGGGGCTGGTCACTGGGATCAAAGGGAAATTAACCTGCATCCCCGTTAATCACTGTGGTTGGGGGGGTTGTTGGCTGAGGGGAGTCAGGGCCCCTCTGCCTGCGAGGAGACAATGAGGGGAAAGGGCAGGAGGAGCAGGGGAGGGGTGGGAAAGTGTCAGTGGGGGTGGGGGAGGGGAGGTGACAGGAGAAGAGGGGGTGGAGGGAGGGGCAGAGGGGAGGGCCATGCACAAGGGCAATGGGGGGGACAAGGGAAGGGGTGGAAACCAGGAGGACAGAGGGGGGTAAATGGCAGGTTCTAGGGGACTGCAGGGGGTGGGGGGAGGGGTGGGAACCAGGAGGACAGAGGGGGGTGAAGGGAAGGGCAGGTTAACAGGGGCTTCAGGGGATGAAGGGCAGAAGAAGGGGACAGACCCCAGGGGGCCCAGGGAAGCAAGGGAAGGGGTGGGCACCAGAGGGCAGAGGGATTGATGGAATGTGGGGGAGACTCCAATAGGACAGGGGGGAATCAAGGGGAGGGACGGATGCGGGGGGGGGATGAGGAGGGGCAGGTGCCAGAACCATGTAGGGGACAGAGAACAAATGGGCAGATACCTGGGGGACAGAGTGAGGCAGGACACCGGGGGCAGAGGTGCTGGCTATGGAAGGGACAATGTCACCAGTAGGTGAGGAGGAGGCAGGTACCAGGGGGCTGAGGTGGGGTGAGGAGAGGAGCATGTGCCGGGGGCAGAGTGGGGTGATGGGAGGGGTGGGCACTGGGGAGTGGAGGGGGGGCTAAGTGGGATGACAAGGGGCAGGTACCAGGGCTGTAGAGCAGGGGTTCTCAAACTGGGGGTCACGAGGTTATTGAAAGGGGGGTCATGAGCTGTCAGCCTCCATCCCAAACCTCTGCCCTCTACACTACAGCATTTATAATGGTGTTAAATATATAAACAAGTGTTTTTAATATATGGGGGGGTCGCACTCAGAGGCTTGTTATGTGAAAGGGGTCACCAGCAGAAAAGTCTGAGGACCCCTGCTGTAGAGCATGAGTGAGGGGCAGGACTGGTGCCAAGGGAAAGAGAGAGACAAGAGGAGGGGTGGGCACCAGGAGTCCACGGGGGCGGGGTCAGGAGAGGGGGTGGGCGCTGGGGGACAGAACAGGGAGAGGGAAGGGGCTTGCATCAGAGGACATATGGGGTGAAGAGAGGGGCAGGTGCTAGGGAGGCAGAGGGGGAGCAGAAGGAGAGGCGGGCACCAGGGGAAAAGGAGGGGGTGGGGAGAGGCACAGGTGAGCAGGGGACAAAGAGGGGTGAGGGGTAGGGCAGGTGCCAGAGGGCTATGGGGGGGCAAAGGGTGGAAGGAGCCTCTAGGGGGCAAGAGGGCAGTGAGGGAAAGGGCAGTTATCAAGGGGGAGAGGGGCATGGGGGGGGTGCCAGGAGGACAGAGGGGGCTAGGGAATGAGCAGTCACCAGGAAGGATGGGGAGGATTGAGCAGAAGGGCATATGGGAGGAGGGGAGAGAGGAAGGGGTGGGCCCCAGGGTGCAAAGTGGGGGCAAGAGAACAGGTGAACACTGGGGGGCACAGAGAGGGGTGTGGAGAAGGGAGGGCCCTAGGGGGGCAGAGGGGTGTGGAGATGTGGGCACCAGGAGGGCAGAGGGAGGCTGAAGGGAGGGTCCTGACTCAGCAGTTAGGAGAGGAGGAGGGGAGCGGTAGGCACCGATGGGGCAGAGATGGGGTGAGGGGAAGGGCAGAGACCAGGAGGCCCAAAGGGGAACAAGGGAAGGGGTTTGCACCGGGCAGGCAGAGGGGGCAAAGGAAGGGGCAGGCTAGAGATGGGTCTCAGGGGGGCAGAGGAGGAGTGAACAGAGGGGCTGGCATGAGGGGATTAGTGGGGGGGTGAGGAGTGCAGGTGTCAGGGAGTCAGAGGGCGAGGGGAGGGGCATGGGGAAGAAGTAAGGGGAAGGTGGCAGGGGGGTGGGGGTGCGAGGGAAGGGGCAGCCACCAGTGGGTGGGGATGAGGGAAGGAGCTTGTGCTGAGGGGAGAGATGGGGGCCAGGGCGGGAGAAAGAAGGGGCAGGAACCAGGGGCAGAGTGGAGGAGACACAAACGCTGGGGGGACAGTACATAAGAACATAAGAACCGTCACACTGTGTCAGACCAAAGGTCCATCCAGCCCAGTATCCTGTCTACAGACAATGGCTAGTGCCAAGTGCCCCAGAGAGAGTGAAACTAACAGGCAATGATCAAGTGATCTCTCTCCTGCCATCCATCTCCATCCTCTGACAACAGAGGCTAGGGACAACATTCCTTACCCAAAATGACTTACCCAAAACTACTTACAGTGGTGGGGCATGGGATGGGGAAGGCACCAGGGGCAAATGGGGAGGGGGTGAGGGAAGGTGTGGTTATCAATGGGTGGGAGGGCAAGGGAAGGGGTGGGTGGCAGAAGCTAGAGGGGTACAAAGGGAGGTGTGAAAGCCAAGGGGCAGAGGAAGGAGAGCAGATGGGCAGGCAGCAATGGGACAGGGGGTGGGGGAGGCGCCAGGGGGACAGTGGTGTGGCATGGAATGGGGCAGGCATCAGTGCCAACAATGGGAAAGAGGAGGGGCAGGTATTGTGGGTAGAGGAAGAGCAAGGGAAGAGGTGGGTGCCAGAAAGACAGGTGACAGGGGACAGAAGGGGGGAAAAGAAGGGGCAGACAAAAGGAAAGGAGGGGAAACCGTGTGTGCCAGGAGACAGGGGGTGAAAGGAGGGTTGAGCACAATAAAGGCAGAGAATGGGGCAAGTCATGGGTGATGGGGGAAGAGAGGCATGAAGAGAGCAGGGTCAGTGGGGTAGAGGGTGTAGGCACCGGGCGGGGGGTGAGGGGAGACATAAGAGGCAGGTGCCGGGAGTGGGCGGGGGAGTGAGGGAAGGGGTTGGCACCAGGAGGGTGCAGAGGGAAGGGGAAGGGAAGGTGCCAGAGGGATTGAGGGGGTTGAGCAGAAGAGCAGGCACAGGGAGGGCAGAGGAGGGAGGGGCAGGTACCAGGGGGCAGAGTGGGGGTGTGTGGAAGTAGAACAAGGCCTGACAGGGATTTGAAGGGGATTTCAATTACAAACAGTCTCTTCTGTTAGCAAGAGTCAGGCCAGCTGTAACCCTACTAACGCGCGAGGATTGTGTGAGGCGAATGGGAAAGAACTGTGGGAGAAGTTGTTGTGACCTTGTGTAGATAAGTATGGAATGTAGACTAGAGTCTAAATAGAGGTGAAAAATAAGATATCAGGATGGCCTATGTATAAAGAAAATGCAGCTGTTGCTCATTATTGTCTGTAACAAAAGGTATAAATGCTGCTGGAATTGTTTACCTGGAGACAGACCTGTTTAGCTCTCTCCCTCCATGCAATTGCTAGAGATAAAGTATCTGACTTTGCTGCACCCAAAGAAGAGAGTGAGAACTCTGTTTTTCTCTGACAGGAGGAATGAGAGGGGTGGGCACCAGGGGGCAGAGAGGTGTGAGGAGAGAGGCAGGGCAGGTGGGTAGAGGGAGGTGTTAGGAGAGGGAATTGAGGACGGGAAAGAGCCAGAAGGTCAGAGTGGGGCTAGAGGAGGGGTGGGCACAGGGGGGCGAGGGCAGGGGCAGGTCAGGCTTGACAAAGCCTTGGCTGGGATGATCTAGTTGGTGTTGGTCCTGCTTTGAGCAGGGGGTTGGACTAGATTCCTCCTGATATTCTACAATTCTAGGTGCCAGGGGTCAGAGAGGTTGGGGAGAGGGACAGGTACCAGGTGGGCTGAGGGGAGTGAGACAGGCAGGAATCAGGACAGCAGAGGAGGGTGA
The DNA here is from genome assembly GCA_026122505.1 of Aldabrachelys gigantea. Taxonomy (NCBI): domain Eukaryota; kingdom Metazoa; phylum Chordata; order Testudines; family Testudinidae; genus Aldabrachelys; species Aldabrachelys gigantea. The sequence continues at coordinate 9,195 of JALNIE010000339.1, forward strand.
GGGGCATCAGGGGGTAGAGGGGATGAGGGCAGTGTCAGGCACCAGGGGAGCAGATGGGAGGGGTGGGAGACATGGCAGCAGAGAGGGAAAGGAGAGAGGTGGATGCCAGGTGGTAGAAGGGGGGTGAAGTGATGAGTGGGTTCCAGGATACAGAGGATGTTTGGGGAAGAGGGGCAGGTTCCAGAAGGGCAGGAGGAAAAGGGAGGATCCAGTGGGGGCAGAGGTGGGTGGAGGGCAGGGGCACAAGCCAGGGAGGCAAAGCTGGGGCAGAGGGGCCCAGGGGAGCAGAAAGGGGGTGAGAAGAAGGGGAGGGGCGAGGGGGAGAAGTGAGGATAGAGGCAGGGGCCAGGTGGGCACATGAATGAGCGAAGGGTACGGAAGGGGCAGGAGCCAGAGAGGGGGGAGAGAGAGGCAGGCCCCAGGGAATCTCTGTTGCTTTCCGGCCACGTGTGGTGGATTTGTCACTAAGATCAGGTCTGTGCCGTCCCCACACACAGTGGCCAGGCAGCCCTGCCCCAGGGGGTGAAGCTGGGACTCTTCCATTTTCCAGCCAGACGAACGCCACAGGCAGCCCCTCTCCATACCCAGCCCAGACCCTCCCCCAAGGCACAGGCAGTGTGTCTGGGCTGGGCTCACTAGGAGGGGGCAGTGCAGTGGGGGATTCTGGGGTGGGGTAAATACACACGTATTTGGCTGTTGCTCAGTCAGGGGACTGTTTCCCAATGTCCTGCCCCCGCCATCTTAGATAAGCTCCACCGGGTGGCACGCAGCGCATCTGCACTCGGGGGCTTGCACCAGGGCAGCTTTATCAGTGAATGAAAACCCCGGCAGACACGACCTGAGACACTGCTGTGTCCCCTCCTGTAACCCCCCCTCATCACTGGGGTCATGGATCAATAATTACAGGGTCCCTGGAGCAGGGGAGCTGGACACTGGGCTCCCAGGTGGGGGCCCGACACACTGGGCTGCAGAGTCACTCTGACTCCCATGCTCTGGCCCAGTGTCCATGGCAGTGTTCAGACACAGGGAGCATCTTCAGCAGGAGAGATTGAGGGAGCCCCACATCAGACACCCAGAAGAGCCCAGTGGTTCCAGCCCCAATCTGAGAGGGGGAGACCCACATTCCAATTCCTGCCCCATATCACCCGGGGAGTTGAACCTGGGGCTCTCAGCTGAGGGCCCAGCTACTGGGCTAAAGGCTAGAAGGGAAGCAGCGGCACCTTTTTCTGTTCACTGAAACTATTCTGCAAACTCACCATGGATTCAATCAAACCAAAATATTTCATCCAGCTCCACTTCAAACCTGTCAGAGCAACTTAGGACACCAGATCCCAGTGCCTCGCAGCCAGTGGCTGTCAACACCCCCAGAAACACACAGGTGAAAATGGAGACTCGGCTCCAGCCTGAACTCTCTGCCCAGATCGATTTGTCCCACGGATGCTGCAAGCGGCACAGACCCTCTGCAGCTGCACCCGGGTGTCTCCCAGAGCAGATAACGGTCACAGAGACAGTCTCAGAGCCCCATGGCCTCAGGTGTCTCCATGTAACTACTTCCCTTGGCCACCCCCCTTGCTCCCATTACCCATCCCTGGGTCAGACACTTTGGAAACTCTCAAATCCAGACTCTGGAGACACTGTGGGTTTGTATACACAGCCCATGGCAGCGAGTCCCAGAGCCAAGTCAACAGATTCAGGCTTGTGGGCCTCCCTCTGTTGTGGTAAAAATAGCTGTGTAGAAGTTCAGGATCAGGCTGGAGCTCAGGCTCTCAAGTCCAGGTACAGCTGGGTCTGCCCCTCACAGCTCAAGCAGGGAGATTGTCTGTGTCCATGTCCCTTTCACCCCATTCCTGGGATGGGCAACAGCAGCCCCAGGGCCCCTCCCTTCACCTCCTGGGGAGGAGAGGAGGTCATAGGGCAGTGTCAGTGAGTTCAGTGCTGGGGGTACGAGTGGGGTTTACACCCCGGCTGCTGCAGCTCTGTGTATCGAGGATACGAAGACATCACAACGGCCATGTGAGCCCCCCACTGTCCTGCCAACGTGGCTTAGCCCTGACACCTGCTGGAACCTCTCTCTGAGCAGGAACTGTCCCTGCGGCCTGTTCAGGCCTTGGCTTCCCTGAGGAGATGGTGGCCAGAGCGCCCCACTCCCTCCCAGCTCTGTGTGGTAGGATACCCCGGAATTCATTGACCCCTGGGCTACTGGTGCTGCTGTGTGTGTGCATGTCCTCTGGGGTTGTTAACCTCTGCTGGCGCTGCCCAGTCTCCCCCAGCATGCACCAGTGTACACAGAGGTCAGGCAGCAGGCTGGGTGTGAATGTAAAACACAGCTCAGCCACAGCTGAGAGACAGGAAAGCTGCTGTGTGGGCACAATTTGTTTTACTTGTGTCTGTGAGTTTCACAGTCTGGTTATAAAAATATCTGCCTCTGCACTGGGGACAGGCCCTGCCTCAGCCCAAATCCGTGGAGACACTGAACAGCTCTTATCCCTTCAGAGTATTATAGAAGGAAATTGCAGGTTAAAGACCTGTATGAGCATGAAAACCCTGCTGTTGGGAGGGGAGATTTGAGCAGTTTAATGCCTATTCAGGTTAGGTGAGATAATGTCTATCAGGCATGACCCAGATACCATATTGGGAAGGTGAAGTGGAGGGGAAATAGTCTCTCATTAGTCAGCATTTTTCCAAAGCAAAGGAGCAGAGAGCTCTCAGGGGCTGGTGGCGTTTTGACAGATCTCATTTCAGCGGAGCTTACAGCACAGTTACCTGTATATTGTCGGGCTTTCTCCCAACCTGAAATCAAACAAATAGACAGAGATGAGAACTGACCTGAACACAGACTTGCTGAATAGAAAACAATCTCTAACAAAGTTTATGATAAGAGAAAATATATTTCTGTATAATAACTATCTATTAGCAAAAACACAAATTTATTTACCTGCATTTAGTAGGGCTCTTCTCCACTCTGAAACCAAACACAGACAGAGATGAGACCTCCCCCGAACAAAGACACTCCGAATACGAGACAATTTTGTAACAAGGTTTATGTTAGGAATAAAAGACAACTTACTGAGTTCACCCTGCAGTTTCTCTAAAAGTAAAGGAAAGAGAAACAAGTAAACATATGATCAAAGAAAAAGGAGGCTACTCAAGATCCCATACAACACAAACCAAACTGACTCTCCATTCATAGTGAGAGCTCTGAATACCTGCCCTGGGGGGATGGCGGGGGTCTATGGAACTTGTAAAGTTTGAGATTCCCTCTCTCTTACCCACTCCAATGAACAAACGGACTCATCTTTCTCTGCACAATGCGCCGCTGCAAGTGAACAGCAGGAGAGACGTTTTACAAGGTAGAAGATTTATCTGAAATTATTGCAAGCTCATAGGAGTCATTTTTCTACTCATAGAAAGTAGAACACACACAGAGGCACTCTGCCTAACTATTCCCATTGCGAGCATTATACTGTGGACACAAGGCCTAGTGCAGTTAAAACACTGAGTAAATAGCTGTCTCCTTTCCCTTCTGGCTGGACCTTAGGGTTAGGTAAGGTGAGAGTTAGGGTCAGCAGGCCCCTCATTACACTCCAGTCATCCCCTCCAAAGCTGCACTTCTTGTCTCAGTGTCAGCCAGACACCCAGCTGGTCTCCTCACCCCCGGAGTCCAGACAGGCCATTCTCATCCCTGCTGTGGTCTGAACGCTACTGATTTGGGTAACAATCAGAAAAGCCTGATTTGAGTGGAAATTAATTTTTCCAGTTTTCTGCTTTTCACCAAGCTCAATAAGGTTATGGCCAGAGTGGGGAGAAGAGGGATCCAGTTGAAGGGGGATGGAGATGGGGAGGAGTCCAGCTGGGATTACTACTGGGCCTATGTAATCAACAAAATGTGCTGCCCTCTTGTTAAAGATTTGCCACATAATTATGCCCCGTGACCTAAACTCTCAGGGTGAGATTTTGTGCTCAGAACCTGCAGCCCAGGAGCATGTGAGGGCTCAGGCAACTTTAAGCCCTGTCCTGTATCTCCTGATCTTGGGTTCTCTGAATGCCAAATCAAACCCAGCAGTAACACAGGGCTTGTCTGCATGGGAAAGTTACACTAGTACAAGGTAAAGTGGCAATTTAAAACGCTTTTGTTACACTGGTATATAGCTCCATGTCTACACATACATTCTGTAAGAAGAATGAGTTTCTCTGGCTTAGTGTATGTAATATCAGAAGCTGCTCCCGGCTGGCAGGGGAGCACAGCAAACTCACAGAGCCGAGACATCAGGAGCTGTTGCTCTCCTGCCCTCCCCTTACACAGCCCAGGCAGGGAAAGTGACCTGGGATGCAGGGAACCTTGACATCGCTCCTCCATCGTGCCCCCCCCCCCAACCCATAGGGGTGTGCAGAGGAGCAGTGTTCAAGGGTGGGTGGGAGTGAGCAGCAATGCCAGATGCTCCGTGCATTCAGGTCACTTTTCCCACATGGGCACAGGAAGGGGGTGCAGGTGTTAGGGACACAGGACAGGGGCAGGGGTTAGGAGCACAGGAGGTGGCGAATGAAGCAATTAGGGATATGAGGGCTGAGGTTGGGGCAAAGGGGGCACAGTGCACTGATTGGGGACACAGGATGGGGGCAGAGGTTAGGAGCAGAGGAGGTGGGGAGTGAAGGGATTACGGGTACGGGGGGCAGGGGTTGGGGAGGAGGGGGCACAGTGCAGTGAGCTTCTCCACTCTGAAACCAAACACAGACAGAGAGATGAGACCTCCCCTGAACACAGACACGCGGAATACGATACAATTTTGTAACAAGGTTTATGTTAGGAATAAAAGGCAACTTACTGAGTTCACCCTGCAGTGTCTCTAAAAGTAAAGCAAAGAGAAACGAGTAAACATATGATCAAAGAAAAAGGAGGCTACTCAACAAGATCCCACACCACACAAACCAAACTGACTCTCAGTTCATAGTGAGAGCTCTGAATACCTGCCCTGGGGAGCCGGGGGGTCTAAGGAACTTGTAAAGTTTGAGATTCCCTCTCCCTTACCCACTGCAATGAACAAACGGACTCACCTTTTTCTGCACGATGCGCTGCTGCAAGTGAACAGCAGGAGAGACGTGTTACAAGGTAAAAGATTTATCTGAAAGTATTGCAAGCTCATAGGAGTCATTTTTCTACCAGTAGAAAGTAGAACACACACAGAGGCGCTCTGCCTAACTATTCCCGTTGCGAGCATTATACTGTGGACACAAGACCTAGTGCAGTTAAAATACTGAGTAAATAGCTGTCTCCTTTCCCTTCTGCCTAGTGAAGGGAGGCCCCATACTGAACTCGCTGGCGTTTCTGTCTGTCTGTAATGGCATGACTTTTGAAAACCACATCCCATCAGCTCCAGTGTTTCAGGGCATGTTCTAGGCTTCAGTGGGCAGAAACCTCCTGATTTTGGTGAAAACCAGAGAACTGTAAAAGCTTGATTTCCATTAAAATCACCATTTGATCCCTCAAGATACAGGATGAGGCAGTGATCTTAGGGTTAGGGTTTAAGCTGTGGGTGAGGTTAGAGTTAGGGCCAGCAGGTCCCTCATTACACTCCAGTCATCCCCTCCAAAGCTGCGCTTCGTGCCCCAGTGTCAGCCAGACACCCAGCTGGTCTCCACCCCCAGAGTCCAGCCAGGCCATTCTCATCCCTGCTCTGGTCTGAACACTGTTGATTTGGGTAACAATCAGAAAAGCCTGATTTGAGTGGAAATTAATTTTTCCAGTTTTCTGCTTTTCACCAGGCTCAATAAGGTTATGGCCAGAATGGGGAGAAGAGGGACCCAGTTG
>JALNIE010000340.1:0-21702 GCA_026122505.1 Aldabrachelys gigantea
GAACTGGTGTCTCTAGCCTCCAGGAAACAGTTCCAGACTGAGCAGGAAGCAGGTGACAGCCTTCAGAAAGCTTGGGTGGCGGCACGGAGCACCCAACCGCCTCTCAGTTCTTCTAACCGATCCTGGTTTGTTATAAAACAAGGGCTTTTATATAAGGAGACTCTTTCTGGTGGACACCGGGAAGACTGGCATCCATAAAAACAGTTGGTGGTTCCAACTAGGTACCGAGGGAAGCTCTTAAGCTTAGCCCATGATCATCCCAGTGGCCATGCTGGGGTGAACAGAACCAAAGACAGGTTGGGGAAGTCCTTCCACTGGGAGGGGATGGGCAAGGATGTTGCCAAGTACGTCCGGTCTTGTGAGGTGTGCCAAGAAGTGGGAAAGCCCCAAGACCGGTCAAGGCCCCTCTCCAGCCACTCCCCATAATAGCTGTCCCATTTCAGCAAGTAGCTAGCTGGGGATATTCATAGACTCATAGGTCAGAAGAGACCAATATGATCATCTAGTCTGACCCCCTGCACAAGGCAGGCCACAGTACCCTACCCATCCATTTTTGTAACAACCCCTAACCCATGACTGAGTTATTGAAGTCCTCAAAATTGTGGTTTGAAGACCTCAAGCTGCAGAGAATACACCAGCAAGCGACCCGTACCCCACGCTGCAGAGGAAGGCGAAAAACCTCCAGGGCCTCTGCCAATCCGCCCTGGAGGAAAATTCCCTCCCGACCCCAAATATGGCGATCAGCTAAACCCTGAGCATGTGGGCAAGACTCACCAGCCAGCACCCAAGAAAGAATTTTCTGCAGTAACTCAGTTCCCATCCCATCCAACATCCCCTCACAGACCATTGAGCAGACTCTCTTTCCCAAAAAAGACCCCCAGAGGAAAGCAGTACATATTAACTTTCGTGGACTTTGCTACCTGATGGCCAGAAGCAGTAGCTCTAGGCAACACTAGGGCTAAAACTGTGTGCCAGGCCCTAACAGACATTTTTGTCAGGGTAGGTTGGTCCTCCGATATCCTTACGGATTCAGGGACAAATTTCTTGGCAGGGACCATGAAAGAACTGTGGGAAATTCATGGGGTGAATCACTTGGTTGCCACCCCGTACCACTATCAAATCAATGGCCTGGTGGAAAGATTTAATGGAACTTTGGGGGCCATAATCCGTAAATTCTCGTGAATGAACACTCCAATGACTGGGACCTAGTGTTGCAGCAGTTGCTTTTTGCTTACAGGGGTGTACCACATCCCAGTTTAGGGTTCTCACCGTTTGAGCTTGTGTATGGCCACGAGGTTAAGGGGCCATTACAGTTGGTGAAGCAGCAATGGGAGGGCTTTACACCTTCTCCAGAAACTAACATTCTGGACTTTGTAAGCAATCTACAAAACACCCTCCGACACTCTTTAGCCCTTGCTGGAGAAAACCTAAAGGATCCTCAAAAAGAGCAAAAGGCCTGGTATGATAGACATACCAGAGAGCGTTCCTTCAAGGTAGGAGACCAGGTTACGGTCTTGAAGGCGCAATAGGCCCATAAAATGGAAGCATCATGGGAAGGGCCATTCACGGTCCAAGAGCGCCTGGGAACTGTTAACTACCTCATAACAATTTCCCAATTCCTCCCTAAAGCCCAGGGTGTACCATGTTAATTCTCTCAAGCCTTTTTATTCCAGAGACTTACAGGTTTGTCAGTTTACAACCCAGGGAGGAGATGACGCTGAGTGGCCTGACGGTGTCTACGATGAACTAAAAAGTGACGGTGGCGTGGGAGAGGTGACCCTCTCCACAACCCGGAAACGTCTGCAGCGGCAACAGCTCAAGAAGTTGATGCACTGTCCCGTGAAAGTTCCTTAGAATCAACTGGTTAAAAATTGTCCTTACAATGTGAAGAATCTTGTAGTTTTACATAATTAGTGGCATATGTAAGGATGCATGTGTTTATTGATCTGTTTATTCTAGAGTTCTAGGGAGAAATCACTGCCAGTGAGATTCCACACTGTCAGCGATTTGGAGGGCGTGTCATAAACAGATAAGTAAGAGTTAATAGCACAGATGTACTTTATATCTCTTTGACTATAAAGGTTTAACAAGTTCAGTAAGCCTGGCTGTCACCTGACCAGAGGACCAATCAGGAGACAGGATACTTTCAAATCTTGAGGGAGGGAAGTTTCTGTGTGTGCTGTTAGTTTTTGGTTGTTGTTCACTCTGGGGCTCAGAGGGACCAGACGTGCAACCAGGTTTCTCTCCAATCTCCCTGATACAGGCTCTTATAAGTTCAAAACAGTGAGTACTAGATAGATAAAGCGAGTTAGGCTTATGTTTGTTTTCTTTATTTGCAAATGTGCATTTGTCTGGAAGGAGTTTTAATTGTGTATTTGGCTGGGAGGAGTTCAAATTTGTAATTTTGGTGAAAGGATTTTAATTTGTACTTGAATACTTAGGCTGGGAGGGTATTCCCAGTGCCTATAGCTGAAAGACCCTGTACCTATTCCATCTTAAATTTACAAAGATAATTTTTACTGTTTTTCTCTCTTTAATTAAAAGTTTCTTGTTTAAGAACCTGATTGTTTTTTTTATTCTAGTGAGACCCCAGAGGACTGGGTCTGGATTCACCAGGGAATTGGTGGGGAGAAAGGAGGGAAGGGGGAGAGAAAGGTTAATTTTCTCTTTGTATCAGGATTACTTTCTCTCTCAGGAAGAGTCTGGGAGGGGGAAAGAGAAGGAGGGGGGAAGGTGCATTTTCCTCTCTGTTTAAGATTCAAGGAGTTTGGATCACAGTAATCTTCCAGGGTAACCCAGGGAGGGGAAGCCTGGGAGAGGCAACGGTGGGGGAAAGGCTTTACTTTCCTTGTGTTAAGATCCAGAGGATCTGGGTCTTGGGGTTCCCCGGGCAAGGTTCTGGGGGGACCAGAGTGTACCAGGCACTGGAATTCCTGGTTGGTGGCAGAGCTACAGGTTCTAAGTAGGTAGTCAAGCTTAGAGGAATTCATGCTGGTACCTCATCTTTTGGACGCTAAGGTTCAGGGTGGGGAATTGTACCATGACAGGTATGGAGGCTGAGGGTAGCATTAATTCGGCAGTAAGACACACAGTAAGAGAGAGCACCCTGCTTTAGAAGTGAAAGACCATTTAAAGACAAAAGCCTGACAGAGCAAACTTACCATAAACCAATCAAAAGTCTGAATACATATTACACTTATCTCAAAGGATTCTCATCTGGCACATGGGACTCTCTGGTAGGTTCCAAAGTCTTTCAAACCTTTCTCTTAGGATTTCTGCACTTGGTTAACAGGTCCTGTCACTTTGCAGCCCAAGATCTTGGGCCTCTGGTCAGTTCAAATCCAGCTTTTATACCAAACATCTTTGTTCTCTTGGGCTTCTGGGACCTGGTCTAACACAGTTTATGCAATTCTCCCTAGGGGTGGTACTTTTCTGGAGCTGTTACCTGTCCCTCAAGTAATTACCCCCCATGGTTTGTAAATTCTGAAGGAGATGGGGTAACCCTTCCCCATGGCATATATTACAATCCCGAGCCCACAAAGATACATATAACATGTATAGATACCATTGGTAAAGGGGGTACACAAATAAACAGAACATGCATAGAGTGAATTTGATAGTCCCCAAAATGCTGCATGTGGCTGCAGAGTTCACATGTGAGTGTTATACACTGTCCCTATTATCTCTGAATAAATCTCTAACTTCTCATGGACACCCTGGGGATAATGGTGCTGGGGTCCTGGGTCTCTGATACACCAAGGCCTTTTAGTGCTGCTCCAGCACAGGGGCCTCCTCATCTGCAGGAGGGGTGGCATAAAGGCTGACAAGGTGTAAAGATATGAAAACAGATCATCACTATGCTGACAATGGCTTTAAAGGTAAAGTCAGAGGTCAGGTAGAGGAGGGAGAAGGAGGCAGATAGTAAAGTGCAAGCAACAGAACTGGTCACTGGAAGTGCACAGGATGTGGGGGTGTCCATGCAGAGACTCAACATCAGGAGAGACCGAGAGAGCTGGTTAAATTAACAGGATGGAAACCAAAGCAGGAGGGAACCAAAATGCCCAAGTGGCTGTGGAGCCAGCCCTGGGGTGGAGTGGGACAATATAAGGGCTTCACTGAGGGCACAGAATGAAGAAGCCAGCAAATATCTTCACATCCTCACTGTGAGATGAGGTCTAGCTCTGAGCCCTAGTCAGATGTGCCTAGTGCAGCCTGAATGACTTGTGGGTTGTTACGTCTAAACCAGAGAGTCTAGGATTCAGGACTCCTTCGTGGCTGAAGAACCTGATTTGTGAAGTATATGGTCGGTCAGTGCAGTGTATAGAATTGGGTAGTGTCCTTTTAAATAGTTTACAAGCCCTGTAGTGGTGCTCACTGTGTTCTGTGTTTTAGAAGCTGCCAGAAATCAGCCAGAGCAGTAGGATGGATGTAGTGTCAAGGCCTGACAAGATGGTGTATAGATAGTAACTATGGTCAGTGGGGACACAGGTGTAGCCTGTGATTTCTCCATGTTGCTGGTTGTGGGCAGGTTGAGCAGACGTGGTTTACAAGACAAGACAGTGATGTGGGATAGACGGTGATGACCGTCAACAGCAGCAAACCCAGCGAGGAGGCCAGATCTCCTACCTAATGCCAGCCTGTGAACCTGTAGAGCGAGGCAGAGAATGATGTAGCAGGGCAGAGCGGAGCTCACTGTGGAGCCGGGGGAGAACGAGGGAACCTTCCCCATCATCGCAGCTGGGTCTGGGGAACAGGAGAAATAACAAACCAGATCGCGAGTGAGTGGGATGCAGTGAGAATGCCAGGTTCTCTGACTTTCATAGCCCTGGTCCATGGATCAGTTATGTTTACGTTAGCCCACTTCCCAATATTCATAGACTAAAGTCAGAGGGGACCATTAGATCATCTAGTCTGACCTGTGGCACAAGCCAAAGAAACATTTAAAATATTAAATATAAGAGTAGGTTAAGAAAAGAGCATTTAAAAACATTAAATAAAAGCAGCAAAGAATCCTGTGGCAGCTTATAGACTAACAGACATTTTGGAGCATGAGCTTTCGTAGGTGAATACCCACTTCGTCAGATGCATGTAGTGGAAATTTCCAGGGGCAGATATATATATGCAAGCAAGCTAGAGACAATGAGGTTAGTTCAATCAGGGAGGATGAGGCCCTGTTCTAGCAGTTGAGGTGTGAAAACCAAAGGAGGAGAAACTGGTTCTGTAGTTGGCAAGCCATTCACAGTCTTTGTTTAATCCTGAGCTGATGGTGTCAAATTTGCAGACGAACTGTAGCTCAGCAGTTTCTCTTTGAAGTCTGGTTCTGAAGTTTTTTTGCTGCAGGATGGCCACCTTAAGGTCTGCTATAGTTTGGCCAGAGAGGTTGAAGTGCTTTCCTACAGGTTTTTGTATATTGCCATTCCTAATATCTGATTTGTGTCCATTTATCCCTTTCCGTAGAGACAGTCCAGTTTGGCCGATGTACATAGCAGAGGGGCATTGCTGGCATATGATGGCATATACTACATTACTGGGCTTGGGTGGCAGGCCAGTCCTCGCCCACAGACAACCTGCCAACCTGAAACATATTCTCACCTGTAATGCACACTGCACCATAGTAACTCTAGCTCAGGAACCAATCCATGCAACAAACCTCGATGCCAACTCTGCCCACATATCTACACCAGGGACACCATCACAGGACCTAACCAGATCAGCCACACCATCACCGGTTCATTCACCTGCACGTCCACCAATGTAATATACGCCATCATATGCCAGCAATGCCCCTCTGCTATGTACATCGGCCAAACTGGACAGTCTCTTCGGAAAAGGATAAATGGACACAAATCAGATATTAGGAATGGCAAGATACAAAAACCTGTAGGACAGCACTTCAACCTCCCTGGCCACACTGTAGCAGACCTTAAGGTGGCCGTCCTGCAGCAAAAAAACTTCAGGACCAGACTTCAAAGAGAAACTGCTGAGCTTCAGTTCATCTGCAGATTTGATACCATCAGTTCAGGATTAAACAAAGACATGAATGGCTTGCCAACTACAAAACCAGTTTCTCCTCCCTTGGTTTTCACACCTCAACTGCTAGAACAGGGCCTCATCCTCCCTGACTGAACTAACCTCATTATCTCTAGCTTGCTTGCATATATATATCTGCCCCTGGAAATTTCCACTACGTGCATCTGACGAAGTGGGTATTCACCCACGAAAGCTCATGCTCCAAAACGTCTGTTAGTCTATAAACTGCCACAGGATTCTTTGCTGCTTTTACAGATCCAGACTAACATGGCTATCCCTCTGATATTAAATAAAAGAGAAACCTATAAAGATAGGTTAAAAGAGAGAACAGGGCAAGAAAAGGAAAAATAAAGTCTCTTTGCAAAGGGCAAAGACAGGGCGTGGTTGAGTCAGAGAGAGAGATCTTACCCTTGCAGCTGTTCCTGGGGAAAGAGGCTACTCCCAAGGCTCTCAACCCCTCTGGCTAGTTATCACCGCCTTTGAGTCAGACCAATCAGATGCTGTCCTACAGCTGCGTCATAGAATATATTTTTTCTGAACCAATCCTATAGTTCCAAGATTTTTAAACAAGGGCCATCTCCTTCCCCTCCCCTCACTGTCCCCTCCCCCTTTTAACTGCCTTCTTCTTATCTAAAAAACCAGACTCCAAGCATCTCTCGCACCTCTAGCACTTTTACATAGGTGCTTTAATAAAGGTTAAAACCATAAGCCCTTAGTAACAAACACTGGTCATATTTTAGTGGGGACACTTTGAAACTGGAGCAAAGCCACTGTTAACAAAAACAGCATCTGTGAGCCAGTCGATCAGAGATAAGAAGGCTGCTTCTTCCCCCACTTTTTAATAAACCCTAGTGAAAGTTATATTATGTTTTGTAAAAGAATAAACACTTTCAAAGACAATCCTACATGAAGACAGAGCCTTTTATTTAACATTTTACGTGTGTTTCGATTTAAAAAAATGAGCCTGCAGAAACACCCCAGATTGAAAACCACAGAATCTTAATAACAGCTAGTTTAGATTCCCCTAATTCGGTAAACCAGTGGATCAGAGAGAAGTTTATTTTCCTCCTTACTTTTTAACAAATCCATGCCAAAGTTATATTGAGCTTTCATTTTCTTAGGACTTTGGATTTAAGTATGAATTTTTCTGTAGTCTATCTGAAGAACTCCCCACCCCTCGACTTTCCCCCATACTTTTAACACTTGCTAAACGTGCTGTGTTTCATTATAAAATGGTTTTCTTAACATTTAACATGAAATAAAAGGTTTTTTAATGTGAAAATACAGCATTGACTGAGATGTAACAGAACATGTCCTTTTTAAAGGATATTCTGTATGCAGTGAGGCCTATTTGAAGCATTAGGGATGTTTTTAAGTTTAACATGAAAAAGCAGTATTGACTGAGCTGTAACAAAACAAGGCCACCCTTAGGGATGCATTGTAGAAGTTTAGTGAACTAAAAAGGCATAAGATACTAGCCGTATAACGTCTTTTCATGAGAGGGTTGACTGCCAGTGTTGGCAGGGCCATCCTTAGGCATATGCAGCATACACGGCTGGGTATGGCACCTGAAAATTTGGGGCACCACTGGGTCTTAGTGTCCATCCTTCCAGTTCTTCCTATCCCTGTTCTGACCCTTCCTGCAAGCTCCCTCCACAGCTGGCTGCTGCAGCCTGGTGAGTCTTTCTCTGGAAAGGATCTAGTAACTAAGGCCCTGTCAACGCTATGGGGATAGGTTGAATTTAGCTGCGTTAGGTCGAGGGGGCGGGGGCCTGATGACATTTACCCAAAAAGCTACCCACAGTGCACCACTCTAAGTCGATGCTAGCCACGGTAGTGAGGACCCACTTGCCGACTTAATGTGCTTAGTGTGGACATATGCAATCAACTGTATAAAATCGATTTCTATAAAATCGACCTAATTTTGTAGTGTAGACAAGGCCTTAAAAGTGAAAAAGCCCCCAGCCTGCCAGACCTATTAGCACAACATTGAAACTGTTAAAGAGCCATTCAAGTGGTAATGACCCCGTTTAACAGGCATTTGCCAAACCCCAGGTATCTACTGTCAGTTTCTGAATTTACTGACAAAATATTTACTCAGAACATGTTACTCTACAGGACCTTTAGTTTAAAATTTGCTTTAAAAACATTTCATTAGTGAGTTGGTGAAGATTATAAAATCACATCTCTGAAAAATCCTTGCATAGATTTTTAGATGCACAATCATCTTTAGCCTTAAATGCTTGGATCTTCAGACATACAAAACACCACCTTTATCTAAAATACACATTTTAATTTTAATTACTATAGTAAGAAAAACCTTGCATCCAAAGTCTTCCTGTCCTTTCTGTCCATCCCTTTCTCCCTTCACACATATCCCCTCCTCCCCATCCCCGGTTGAAGATAGCCCTTAAAGGGACAACATCCAATATCCTTCCAGATAGCTGGACAAAGAGTTTCTCTTTTTTAACTTCTGACTATCTGATGAACTAATTTTAAGAGAACCCTCCAAAAAAATCAGTACCTAGTAAGATATAAAATCCTTTGTTATGTTTCCTAAGACTTTAGGCATAGTTTTTTAAGTTGGTGAAATTTCATAAGCATGTCTATTGTTATGGAGATCACACAAAGTAAATTAGTGTTCCCTTTTTCTAAAAGCAATTAACATGGTTATGAACACTAAACCTCTGTGACTGATTAATTTAAAATAATGTCTTTGTTTCAGTGAGTTCAATAGGTAGTAATCTGGAATGATTACTTTATGAAGGCTTAAGAGTACATTTAAAATATAAAATCAGCTTAGAAATACAGATTAAGAAAATGTAAAACAGAGAAGAGCTGTATCATGTATTCCATACTATTTAATGTTGTATTCAGCAGGACAGCTGACTTGCCCTTACTAGAAAGTTTTTGCAAATAAATGTCTGACAAACCTCAGGTTATATCAAAAAACCTGTGACTGAGGTTTTTTTTATTCCCAAGTTTAGTGCTTTTAATTAGGTGCCTTCTGCATATCCAGTCTTCACCTTCTGGCATGCAGTGGAAAACATACTCCGTTTTCTTTAGAAAGAAATTGCAGAAGAGTGTTTTTTTTTCACAGTGTTATTTGCTTCATTTGGGTTCAGGGGTTTGGCTGGAAGGGGGAGAGCAGGGTGGGGGAGGGAAGAGAGGAGGGAGACAGTGAGGAGGGGACAGGATCTGGGGCAGAGCAGGGGTGAAGTATGAGCGGGGCCACTGGGAGAAGAGGTGGGCAGAGGAGCTGACCTCCCCAAGCTGCAGCTTCACACGCCACCCATGACAGCAGCTAAGAGCGGGTTGGCTCCCGCACACCCAGCACGCACTGCAGTATCCTTAGGCAGGGGCCGTATTCACAGAGCCGAATCCACCAGCGCCGCATATTCTGCATGAGGGAGGGGGTCCAGGGGTCTCTGCAGGGAACTGTGACTCTCCACTGCCGTTAGATGGGCCAGGCGTCTCGCTCCCGCCATGCCAGGCTGTGAGCCTGGGCTGCTGTCAGGCATAGAGGCACCAGCTTAATAATACTCCATAGGACCCCATAAATCCTAAGGATGGCCCTGGTGTTGGCCAGAGCCTTCTCGGTGCTGCCACCAGGCTTATTTAAGTAGAAGCTCCTCCTTACTTTAGCTAAGCCACACAATATTCTTAGCCAGTAGTTTAGGGTTGACGTTGCTCTCCCTCCCTAAGTAAGGGGGGTGGGGGCAGATTCCTTATCTCTTGTAAAAAAAAACAGCTAATTTTTTTTACATAGACTATTTTTTTCTTGTTT
This sequence comes from Aldabrachelys gigantea, assembly GCA_026122505.1. NCBI lineage: Eukaryota > Metazoa > Chordata > Testudines > Testudinidae > Aldabrachelys > Aldabrachelys gigantea. The sequence continues at coordinate 9,818 of JALNIE010000340.1, forward strand.
TTTGTATAAATCCAAACTTTAAAAAGCAATCTTGTATATGTTTTGTTAATTTTTTTTTTATTAAAACACATATATAAGCTTCCCTCAATTGCCAGTTTTCATATTCTTACCCGGTTGCTGTTTTGGTACTTTAAAAACACTATTTTTAAAAGGATAGGCTAGTATCTTAAGCCTTTTTAGTTCACTAAATTTCTACAAAACATCCCTAAGAGTGGCCTTGTTTTGTTACAGCTCAGGCAATACTGCTTTTTCATGTGAAACTTTAAAAAAAAGTTGTATCTGTGTCTCAGCCCACGGGTTGCAAACATTTAAAAACAAAGACATTCTGATAATGCAACAGAAAAATTCATACTTAAATCTAAAAGTCCTAAGAAAATGAAAGCTTAATATTACTTTTGCACGGATTTGTTAAAAGTGGGGAGGAAAATAAACTCTGATCCACTGGATTACAGAGTAAGGGGAATCTAAACTAGCTGCTATTAAAATTCTGTGGTTTTCACTCTGGGGTGTTTCTGCATACTCTATTTTATTGAAACACACCTGCAAAAATGTTAAACAAAGGGATGTATCTTCATATAGGTTTGTCTTTTAAAGTGTTTATTCTTTACAAAATAATATAACTTTCACTTGTACTTGTTAAAAAGTGGGGAAAGTAGCCTCCTTATCTCTGATCCACAGACTCACAGATGCTGTTTTTGCTGACAGCGGCTCTGCTGAAAAAGCACGTTGCTTCAAATTGTCCTTATTTAAAAATGAGCAATGTTAGTCTAAAATGTAAGGGAAACTTTCTCACTATAATTTATTTTTATAAACATGTATTGTGTGTTTTTAATCCTGGAGTGTTTCTGCATGCTCAGTTTTTACTGAAACATATACAAAAGTGCTAAATGAAGGGATGTGTCTTCATATGGGCTTGTCTTTTTAAGTGTTTATCCCTGTACAAGACTTACTATAACTTTCACCTCTACTTGCTGAAAAATGGGGGAAGACGCAATCTTCTTATCTCTGATCCACTGGCTCACAAATGCTGTTTTTGCTGCAGCATCAAATTGTCCTCACTAAAATCATAGGGAAAAGCTTTTAAAAATGTTTTGTTAGTAAGGGTTTGTGGGTTTAACCGTAGGGTGGTTCTGCATGCCCATTTTTTATTAAAACACATAGAAAAGTGCTAAGTAAAGGGCTATTTCTTCATATAGGCTTATCTTTTCAAGTGATTATAAAATAGAGCTTTATTCCTTTACAAAACTTAATATAACTTTGACTTGCTTTTCTTAAGAAGTGGGGGAAGAAGCAGCCTTCTTATCTCTGATCCACTGACTCACAGTGTTTTTGCTAACAGGGGCTTTGCTGCTGCTTCAAATTGTCCTCACTAAAAAATAACCAATGTTAGTCTAAAACATAGGGGAACACTTTTAAAAAATTGTTCGTTACTAAGGCCTTATGGTTTTAACCTTTATTAAAGCACCTATGTAAAAGTTAGCAAATATGGCAGGTGACCAGCTTGACTTAACAGTGAAATCTTTGGTGAGCTTAAACTCAAAAAGAAAGTTTACAAGAAATGGAAATGTGGACAGATGACAAGGGAGGAGTATAAAGATATTGCTAGAGCATGCAGGGGTGCAATCAGGAAGGCCAAGGCACAGTTGGAGTTGCAGCTAGCAAGGGACGTAAAGGGTAACAAGAAGGGTTTCTACAGGTATGTTAGCAACAAGAAGGTAGTCAGGGAAAGTGTGGGCCCCTTACTAAATGGGGGAGACAACATAGTGAGAGATGATGTGGAAAAAGCTGAAGTACTCAATGCTTTTTTTGCCTCGATCTTCACAGACAAGGTCAACTCCCAGACTGTTGCACTGGGCAATAGTGTATGCGGAGGAGGTGAGCAGCCCTCAGTGGTGAAAAAACAGGTTAAGGACTATTTAGAAAAGCTGAACATGCACAAGTCCATGGGTCCAGATCTAATGCATCCAAGGGTGCTGAGGGAGTTGGCTGATGTGTTTGCAGAGCCATTGGCCATTATCTTTGAAAATTCATGGTGATCAGGGGAGGTCCTGGACGAATGGATAAAGGCAAATATAGTGCCCATATTTAAGAAAGGGAAGAAAGGGAACCCAGAGAACTACAGCCTCACTTCAGTGCCTGACAAAATCATGGAGCAGGTTCTCAAGGAATCCATGTTGAAGCACTTGGAGGAGAGGAAGGTGATCAGGAACAGTCAATATGGATTCACCAAGGCCAAGTCATTCCTAACCAACCTGATTGGCTCTGTGGATATGGGGAAAGCGGTGGATGTGATATATGTTGACTTTAGCAAAGCATTTGTTACGGACTCCCACAGAATTCTTGCCAGCAAGTTTTAAAAAAAAGTATGGATTGGATGAATGGACTATAAGGTGGATAGAAAGCTGGCTAGATTGTCAGGCTCAATGGGTTGTGATCAACATCTCAATGTCCAGCTGGCAGCCGGCCTCAAGCGGAGTGCCCCGGGGTCGATCCTGGAGCCAGTTTTGTTCAACATCTTTATCAGTGATCTGGATGATGAGATTAATTGCACTCTCGGCAAATTTTCAGATGTCACTAAGATCGGGGGAGTGGTAGATACACTGGAGGGTAGGGATAGGGTCCAGAGTGACCTAGACAAATTGGAGAATTGGACCAAAAGAAATCTGATGAGGTTCAACAAGGACAAGTGCAGAGTCCTGCACTTAGGAAGGAAGAATCCCATGCACTGCTACAGGCTGGGGACCAACTGGCTAAGCAGCAGTTCTCCCGAAAAGGACCTGGCGATTACAGTGGACGAGAAGCTGGATATGAGTCAGCAGTGCGCCCTTGTTGCCAAGAAGGCCAATGGCATATTGGGCTGTGTCCAGTAGGATTGGTTCACGAAAATGTATTCTATGATGCCGCTGTAGAACAACATCTGATTGTTCCAATCCAAAGGCGGTGATAACTATCCTGAGGGGTTGTGTGCTTTGGAAGCTGCCTGTTTCCTCATGAGGAGCCTCAAGTTAAGGTCTCTCTCTCTCTCGGACTCAACCATGTGCTGTCTATTTTGCCCTTTGCAAAGGGGCTTTCTTTTCCCTTTTCTTGCCCTGTTCTCTCTTTTAACCTATCTTTATATATTTCACTTTTATTTAACTTTTTTAAAACGCTTTTTTCTTAACCTACCCTTATTTAATATTTTAAATGCTTCTGTATTACCCAACCTTTATATTTTTACCATGTGCTTACGAAACAGTCTTTGCTTTAATAATTTCCCTTTTTTGTCATGTGTTTTCTTTTTTAACCTATCTTTATATTTTTTCTCTTTTATTTAATGTTTGCAAATGTCTTTTCTTAACCTATCATTATATTTAATATTTTACATGCCTCTTTATTAACCAACCTTTATATTTTTACCATGTGCTTCCTAAACATTCTCTGCTCTATAAAATTCCCTTTTCTCTGTCATGTGTTCTTTTTTAACCTAACTTTATATTTAACGAGTGTTTTAAATTTCTTTCAAGTATTTTTTTATTCTTTAATAATATGCCAAACTAGTCCTTTAAAATCACCTCTCCTTACTAAACCTAACAAAAAATCTTTCTTTTCTTTAATAATTTGCATCTATTCTTTAAACTAACTCTTTAAAAACAAATATCTCCATTTTTTAAAGTTCTCTCTTTCTATTCTTTAATAACATGCCAGACTAGGCCTTTAAAATCATCTCTCCTTACTAAACCTAACCAAAAATCCTTCTTCTTTTTAATAATCTTTCTTTCCTTTTTTCCTCTAACCCTAAACAAAGCTTTCTTTTTTAAAACTTTAAGCTCCCTCACTCTACTCTTTCCACTTTTTTCTCTAAATAATCAACCAAATGTATCACAGCACAAGCATGCAACATACTCCCTGTTCAAATATAAAAAAAATATAATTTTTTTTTCAAAATGGCTGATGGCGCCAGACCTTGACACCAATGGAAAGGGGCATGGGGGGTGGGACATAAGCCCTGAAGGGGGCATGGAAACCTGTCAAGAATACATGGTGATGAATGCTATTGAAGTTATACTACCTTTACTTTGGTAGTGTAGTGGCTGGGCTCTCCCACTGGAGCTTCTCATTCTTTCATAGACTGGGGAGATGCTCTCCCTCTGACATCACCCCCTTCTCTGCTATCTGGGCTGGGGATGGGGTTACCCCACCCAATGCTGCCTCCTACTCACTGGTTTTAATTGACTCTTCCTCATTGCTGCCTTTCCCACCACTCCCAGGCAAGGGAACAGAGAGGATGCTCCGTTCCCAGCAGTAGAGATACAGCCAGGAAGCTTTTAGTGAGAAGGAAGCAGAAGAGGCTTTAAACCCCTGAGGGAAACCTCCTCCCCACTAAAACCTTCCTGGCTGTGTCTCTGCCACTGGGAATGAAGCAGCCCCAGCAGGGGGAGGTGGGAGATGAAGCCTTTGGAAAGAAATGAGAAACCACCGGAGGGAGTCACTCCTAGAGCACTATTCCAGCCATATGTCTTTGGGAGGGCCTCTCGCAATGAGAGTTGGAGTGCAAAGCCCATTGCCCATCACTCCACATGCACAGACAGGTCCTGGTGGTGAAAGGAGAGCAGGGGAAAAGGACAAAGATGCAAGTTGGGGATTGGTCCTGCTTTGAACAGGGAGTTGGACTAGATGACCTCCTGAGGTCCCTTCAAGCCCTCGTACTCTATGATTCTGTGAAGAGAAGAAGAGAAAGGAGGGAGAGACAGGAAAAGGGGGAAAAAAAGGAGAAACCCAAATGTCCCCAGTAATACTAAGGGACAAAGTCCTAGGTTGGAAATAAAATGCTGCCCCCACAATCTAGTGTTTTCCTTTCCTAAAAATCAGCCGGCATCTGATGGATCAGACTGAACAGGTTCCAAACCTCTCGGAGGCTCGTACCTTTTATACAGAGACATCTGTTTTCTAGAAAAATCAATACAAGAAAAGGAGAAAACTCCAACGAGGGTCCTTCTTGTGCTCACATACATTAAAGTGAATTCTCTCTCAGTCCTCAAGGAGAAACTTTGAGAAGGAGACGTGCTGAAGCAAAGCCATAGGGATCTCCAAGGTTGCCCGTCCTGCACCCCTGTCCTGCCTGGCTGATGTCAAGATCTCTCTGTGAGATCATCGCCTCCCCACCACCTTTGTCCAATGGGCTGAGGTCCTGCCAAAGTTTCTTGTGATGTCACTGCCAAACCCACCCCTCCCCTGGAGTGCTGATGTCCTGCCTCTGTCCAGCCACACTGGATGTTTGAGCTGCTTCCCCTGGATCACCCCACTCAATGACTCTTCATTGTGGGATGACACCAACTACACAGTAGAACACGAGATGCTCTTCCCCATGCTACGCTCAATAGTTCATAAATTAGCAGACTTTATGGACAGAAGAGACAATTAGAGCATGTAATCTGACACCCTGCATATCACATGCTTTCTGTATAGCATAGTAGCTAGTTTTTGACTAAACACGTTCCAGAAAGGCACCTAGTCTTCATTAGAAGACATCAAGAAATGGGCAATTCCCACCACTTCCCTTTCTAGTTTATTCCTTTGCTGATTCATCCTCACTGTTGAATATTTGTGCCTTATTTCTAATACAAATTGTTTTCTTTTGAGTTTCCAGCCGCTGGGTTTTGTTATGCTTTTCTCTGCTAGATTAATGAGCCCTTTAATACTCGATATTTCTCTCCATGAAATCACTTCCACACTTCAATAACATCACCTCCTGATCTTTTTGATAATCTAAACAGGATGAGCTCTTTCAATAGCTCACTAACAGGCATTTTTCTCCAGCCCTAACTGCTTTTTGCTGCCCCATCTCCAATAGTTCAAAATCTTTTTCGAAGGTGGACGCCAAAACTGGATGCAGTATTCCAGGATCAGCCTCACTGATGGTGTGTCACCTCCCTATGCTACTCACTGCTCTTTTCCTACATCTAATGATGGCCTTAGCCCTGTTCCCCACAGCATCACACTGGGTGCTCATGCTGAATGGCTTGCCCAGCATGCCCCCTAAATCCTCTTCACAGTTAGTGCTTTCCTGGATACACATCCCCATGCTGTAGGTGTGGCCTGCATGCTTTGCTGCAAGAGATAGGACCTTTCATTTGGTTCTTCTCAAACTTGTTTTCTTTGAATGGGTTCTGCTTATCAAGGGATCCGATTGCTCTGTGTCACAGGCCCCAAATGTATCTAAATTTCCTGCCTTGCAAAATAGGAGAGATAATAAACATAACCTTGATTAGCTTTATGTTATAGTTGTGGAAACTGAGACACACAGAAGCAAAGAGATTCACTCATGGTCAAAAAGCCAGGAATAGAAAATGGCAGATCTGCTGACAGTCAGTCCTGGGCCCTAGCCGTGTTTATCCGGCCTCTCTGCTTCAGCTCCAGTAACAACCCGAGTAGAGGTTTTCTTCTTCTCCATGTTCTTTAACTTCACGTCACTGCAGAAGAAAGATTTTTTTTTACCGGCTGGCTCTAATGCATGTAGATGTCTTTCCAGAAGATATGCTCTGGCTCAGGCACGTCATAGGTTTTCTGGAGGAAGCACTCGATAACATTCTAGGGTCTGTGTTATACACATGTTCTAGGGCTGCGCCGTCCCTCCCCACTGCTCCTTCTACCAGCTCTGCAGATGCCCCTCCCTCAAGTTCCAGGGCGACCTCCCCACCTGCCACTACATCATCTCCTCCGACCACCGCCTCCGCTACCATCTATAGCGGCAGGGGCCCCTTCTCCACATTGACCAGGAAGCACGGCATCCATTGTCTCCTAGTGTCCACCTCGCCCCAAGTGGAGACATACGTGAGGGCATTGGCGAGGGTAGTGGGGCCCACTGCCATCAAGGCAGCCTCCAAAATTTATGGAAAGGTCGTCTTCTTCCTAGCATCGGAGGCCGCTGCTCAGAAGGTGGTTGAGAAGGGTCTCGCAGTGGGGGCGTGTTCGGCCTCCTGGAGCTGTTGGAAGACCTGGGTATCCAGTTAGTCCTAACCTCAGTCCCTCTCTTCCTGCCCAATGCTACCCTGCTGCCTGCCCTTTCTACCCTGGGGCGACCAATCTCTGTTATCAGCCCTCTTCCATTGGGCTGCAAAGACCCCACCCCTCGTCACATCTTCTCATTTTGCCGGGAGGTGCAACTTCAACTGCCGCTGCCGGCGTGTGATGGAGAGGCGCTTAAGGAGTTCTTTCTCATCCCCTACCATGGAGCCCACTACCGGGTGCATTATTCTACAGGGGAGGCCCAGTGCTACCTCTGCTGAGAGATGGGAGACATCCGGAGGGACTGCCCCTTGGCCCAGCATGGAGGATGTAGAGAAACCATGTTCCAGGGGAGTCAGAATGGTCTAATGATTATGGTACTGGACTAAGAATCAGGAGACCTGGGTTCTATTTCTGCTTTGCTGGGTAAGTCAGAAATTCTTAGTGCACAGACTGTAGATTAAAATAGGGTTGAATTCAGGGACAAGAAACTGTCCAGAGCTGTGGCATTTGAGGCCCTTTCAATTACCCTGTGCTGGTTCCATCAGGCAGTTTGTGTTTCCACTGCTTGGTTTGAGTCTCTCTTAGATCTCCAAGGAGACCTTTGAGTGCTCTGGATAACATTCTCTGGTTTCATTGGAAAGACAGCAGAGAACCCAGGGATTTACAGAAGGTTCTGGTCACCCTGCTGTCTCTGTCATATGCTTTGAAGGAATATTCATACAGAATATCATGCCAAGCAAATGTCCTGCTTGGATTGGACTTAACTTTACAACTCCTGCAATGAAGTGGACCTCAGCGGATGGCTTCCCATTAAATCAAACACTCTCCATCTTTCCCCATGTTAAATACATCTGAAGTGTTTTTAAACATTAGCTAAGCCAATTGTTTACCATTATCTGTATTTATTATTGCTGCACAATAAAGCCTCTAATCAGCTTTAACACAGTGCAGCAACAACTTCTATTGCCCACTGTGCTGGCACAGTGACAGTGTATTTATGCAAGTTTTCAGTTGCGGAAGTTTGGCCTGTATTTATTTATGTCTGAAAAACACCAAAAGTTAGATTCTGACTGGGTGGAGACATCAACTTTTATAGAAAACACATTATAACGTTTACTTTGCTTACTATAGATGGGATTATAATAAAAATGTCATAGGAAAGATCCAAATGATGACTCTAGCCTGTGTTCTTGCACACAGGTTGTTAAACCCTGGGAACTGCTGAGAGCAAATTTAATCGGACTATATCCAGTACCACAGAAGCGATACCAGTTTGTACTGACAGCTACAGATGATTTTTCAAAAGAGGTAGAAGGATTTCCACTTAGAACTATGACAGCACTTGAGGTAGAGAAGAAGACATGTAAAATTATATATCAACATGGCTGTCTAGAGCAGACACTGGCAGATCTAGGTTCTGAACTGAATAATGAGGTAACACTTTACATTTTCACTGTATGGACAATTACATAGTCATGGCCGTGTGACAGGGGCTGTCAGCAGCTACAAACTGAGCCCTTTGGAAGCCAGCACCTTGGTCACTGAGAACACCCAGGGCACCGGGTGCAGTTAGAGGAGGAGGGACTGAGCAGTTTGGGTTTGGAAGGGCAGAGAGGATCACTTGCACCTGTAGGGAGCCTGAGGAGGTCACTAGCTCAGTGCTGAGAAAAAAGCAGCAGTATAAAATTCTCAATTGGAGGAAGAAGGGGCTCCTTGTAACTGCTGCCATGTTGTGATGCACCATAAAAAGTCATAAAGACCCTCGGTGGAAGTTCCCTGGCAGACTGCATGCTGCTTCATTCACAGAGAGGTCTGCCAGCCAGGGGTTGCAGGAACTGATGGGGGAGCCCATTCAGAGTTAGACATTTAAAAATGAACATTGCCTGCAATCTCTTCAAGACACTTCATGCTGTAAATTGTGAGTGACAACACATTTTTGTGTCTTGTCAGATAGTAAAAACCATCTTGTATATTAATCTATTAGTCAGCGTATTTCCCCATGTAATAACACAATAAAATTGGATAAGGGAACACAGTAATTACACATAATTCAGTGAGAACTAGGGAAAGGAACGCAGATATTCCTGAAGGAAATTTTAGGGAAAAATTATCTATTTTTTGATTAATATTTCCATGTGTTAAAAATTAGGAAAAACACAAAGCTTCAGGAGCCCATGCCACCTAGACACCAGTAGACTGGATAAAATGCACAAATGACTCCATTAAAAGATAATTTTACGGTATTTATTTTCAAATAATCAAGGCACGTTTAGGGCACTCTGCCATGGATGGCATATTATGAATAAATCTTCAAAACTGAATTAATACATTGAAAATGTTCATAACGCATCAAGTTTAAAAGAAAAAGGAGTCCTAGCAATGCCATGTGATGTGCCTCCCCTCAGACTCTGCTCAACTAGATCTTCAAGAAATTAGGTTCAACAGCTAATTTCAAGGCATTAGATCAATCAGTCACTATTTTTACAGAGCTTTAGAGAAAGTGGTGGACAGAACCCAGAGCAATTGTGATGAATTACCTGGAGAAACTTTCTTTTCTTTGTACTCTAAACCTCACATGACAACAAAAATATCACCCTTTCGACTGATTTAAGGCCAAGGAAGGTTTGCCAAAAAGCTTCACCAAATTTCATGTTATGTGTCATTAAGTGCCGGCGTCTTTAACACAGTTAAGTTAATGTGTGATGATCGAGTAAAGGAACCCAACCCCTTCTCTATTTTTTTATCAGACTACATTTGTTGTGCCCTTATAACCAAGAACATGAAGAGCCTGGCAGGACACTGAAATCAACAGTGGACACTGACAGTCCATTGTCTGCAAATAATATGTCTAAAGAAAAATAAACTAAAAACTGGAGATTGTAGAAGAGATTTCTATCGATAGGAAGAGAGCATGTGAGGTTGGGGACTGTGTTTTGTTAATTGATGTAAGAAAAAGAAAGGAAGGGTCATATCTTGATTACCAATTAGATGTAGCCAGAAAGTTAAAAATCACATGAATTAACGCTGACAGAAGTTCAAAGATTATTATATAATCTTGTGTGAGTTAACTTAAATATATTGCTTAATTAATTCTATCATTTTTTCAACTATTAATTGTCAAAGGTGTAGTGCAGGAGGTGGGTGTATGTGTCCTGCCATCCAGAGAGAACCAATCAAGACAATGAAGAATGAGGGAGACAGAGAGAGAGAGACCAGCTGCACATGTTTGTAGTTGTGAGTTTATGACACATGTACATTGTAACTGAACAACCCAGTCTGACAATTTAAGATTTATTTTGTTAAGATAAATATCTTGGATTTCTTGAAATTCCACAACTGAAATACAAATGACTTTATTTAGAGAAGTTAAACTTCACTATAGATTTGAGGGAAAGATTAAAAAATGTAAATAATTCCATTTCTACAAATATATTATTCTGTTTGTTTTTGAAATACGGTTGAAATGTAAATTAAAATATTCTTGTATTTACACCTTGTTACAATAATATTTTCTAAATTAAAATAATCTTTTTTCTTTCATATTTTACACTGAGATTTCACAGGGTTAGAAAATTCTGACAAGAGTGAATGAGCTCGTCCCCCCCCATCTGCTACCCCTGAGGCAGGGGATGCGGAAGGTGGGGGCTGGGGGTTCCCAGGTGTCCGGTTTCCGACTGGAACCTCCAGCTGAAAAGGGAAACTGGCAGCGTCCGGTCAGCACAGAAAGTCCAGTTGCTGCAGTAACTGGCCCCCAGCATTGGAGGTGGGAAGAGCAGCAAGTCTGGGAGGGGCCAGTCTGTGCCGCGGGGTCACTGTCAGGGACAGAGATTCCCTCCGGCCTGAGCTGGGACCGGGCAGATTATCAGGGGAGCCGCGTTTGTACCCCCAGCGATGAGACCAGGACGGAAATAAGGGCGGAGCTTCCCGGAGAAGGTGTCGGTGAAAGTGAAGAGATGGGACCTGTCAGTCACATTGTAAAACGAGACCTCGCCCGCCTCATAGTCCAGGAAAATCCCCACCCGGCTGGGCCTGGCGCTCACGGGGAGGGGGGTCGAGGGGGAGGTGAGGGCCTTGTATCCCCCATCCCTCAGCCACACGACCCAGTATCCATTCCCAGGTGTGAGTGTGACCTTCCCCTTTCTGCTCACAGATTCCCTACAAATCCCCAGCACCCAGTCAGTCTTGTCTCCCACCTCCACCTCCCAGTAACGCCTCCCACCCACAAACCCCTCAGCGCCCAGGACACAGACACAACAATCAAATCTCTCAGGGTTGTTGGGCAGATCCTGGCGTTTGTCTCCGAGTCTCACATGTTTCTGATCCTCAGACAGGACGAGCCAGGGATTTGCCGTGTCTGGATCCAGAGTCACGTCCACTGGGGAGAGAGTCACAGAGTCAGGGCCGGGGGCAGGGGCTGGTCACTGGGATCAAAGGGAAATTAACCTGTGTCCCCGTTAATCACTGGGGGGGGGGGCGTTGTGGGCTGAGGGGAGTCAGGGCCCCTCTGCCTGTGAGGAGACAATGAGGGGAAAGGACAGGAGGTGCGGGGGAGGGGTGGGAAGGTGTCAGGGGAGGCGGGGGAGGGAGGTGACAGGAGCAGAGGGGGTGGAGGGAGGGACATGGGGTGGGGCAGGCACAAGGGTTATAGGGTGATAAGGGAAGGGAGGGGCACCAGGAGGACAGAGGTGTGAAAGGAAGGGCAGGTTCCAGGGAGGAGAAGGGGGTGTGAAGGGAAGGGCAGGTTCCAGGGGGCTTCAGGGGATGAGGGGAGGGGTGGGCACCAGGGCAGAAGGTGCTGGTCCCCAGGGGGCACAGAGAAGCACGGCAAGGGGTAGGCACCAGGGGGCAGAGGGGTGTGCGGGAATGGGGGAGCTCCAATGGCGCAGGGGAAATCAAGG